>MCJB01048057.1:0-15182 GCA_002018475.1 Nicotiana obtusifolia
ACATATCCTCTTTATGATTTTTCCAAATACAAAAGAGTTGTGATTAAGAACAATCAATTAATGCCAAATTAAAACCCACTTATTCCTAAGAGATTTTATTAAACAAGGTTTAAAGCCTTGAGTCTTTGTTATTTACTTCTACCAAATTCTATCCCACCTTCCTAAGCAAAGATAGAATTAATTGGCGTTCGTTAATGTTTGCAACCACTAACAATTGTTGAAGAATAAGATGTCAATAAATATCAATCATCCGTTGAAATCATATTCAATATCAAAATCTCAATAACATCGTACCCATCTAGGGTTCACAACCTTAGCGTTTAAATTTAGCTACTCATGTTGAACATTGAATAAGAAAGAATAGTAATTGTCATAATCTTACAAAATAGAAAGTAATTGATCCCAAAAGCTTCCAAGAATTCAAACTAGTTAATTGCCTGTACTTTGTACTCTCAATTCTGACAAGATCTACCTCAAAAAACCCTATTAAACCTATTTATAAAGGCCCAAAACCCGAGGCGAAATCCGGACTAATTTTCCCCTGGTGTAATAATGCGGACCGCATTGTTGTTGCAAAAGAGAAATGTGGTTCGCAAATATTCTTTCTCCGTCGCATTCTAACCCTAGGATTTGCCTTCGTCGCATACTGTAATTGCGGTTCGTATATCGATTATGTGATCGCATTCTTCACCCTGATTTTCACCCAGAAACTTTGCTTGCGTTTGCGATTTCACAACATAGATTTGCGATTCACATTCTTGTTTTGTGGTTGCATATGCGACCGCATTCTCGACATGAAGGAGTGCCCAGAGTTCTGTCCTTGTTTGCGATTTGCTTGTGAGCTATGCGGTCCGCATTCGCTGTTTGCGATCGCATACTCACATCTGCGATGCTGTTTAAGTCTTTTCTTGTCTTTAGTTGGCCTTTTTAGCTCTTTTCCGTGCTTTTGGGTCCTTACACTCGATGTTCTGCAAATACACTAAAATACATAAGTATCGGTAGAATTTGCACATAAAACAAGTTAAACTCTAAGCAAGTAGTATCAAAATGTGCCGAAATTACCCGGCACATCACCAAACACACCCTTAGTCTTCTTTTTCCTCATTTTCCAGCAAATTCACGCATAAGAAGAGCTTCCATAGCCTTCCAAGAAGTTCCTTAGGGTTTTGAAGCAATTCCATCATCCGCAACTCAAAATCAAGAAGCGAACACATCAACGCAATCCTTACAACATGGGTAAGACTTAGGTAAGACTTTGTCGTCTACCTTTCTCCTTATAACTCGAGTTTTGAAAAGAACTTTGTGGCTAAGGAAGCGTGTCACCTCTGTATATTATCTATACAAGCATAATGAAGGTTTCGATCAAAGGGAACAAGGCTTGGAAGCAAAAATACAAGAAGTATGTAGGTTTTTCATTTTGTTTTCGGCATGATTTGGTTTAGCTATGTTCTAGCCTTTCTTCTTCAAGGGAAACTTCAGCATGTATTTTATCCTTGTATATTATTCAATTCCATATGTGAAGCATGTAAGAAACTAGTTTAAGTTGGAACTTCAAGACACAACAAAAACAAAAAGGGCGAATCGCCCATTTGGCCTATGCCATGCAAACTTCCGTTTGTTCCGTTCCTTTGATGTTTTAATGTATACCTAATTTCAATATAATCCTAATAGATTAGTTTAAGTTTACATAAGCTTATTTAGCATGTGTTTATGCTTAAATTATTCCTAAATCATATTTAGACTTTCATGTCACAAGTTAGCCACTATGAGCCGGCCTTATGTTCAGAATTCCGTTTTGTCGATCGTTTGACACTATTGTGGACAACTGGATCTCCTTAGGTTTGACGTTATCATATTGGAAGGGTACCCATTCCCGTATATATTCTGATGCTTTCTATTATTTTTCTTGGGATCATCCCGTTTTAGGGGAAACTCAGCCAATGTTTTTTGATATTCAAAGAGTTGGACAAATTTTGAGTTCCTTGGTTCTAAATTAATTCTTGAGGGATCCTAATGAGCTAATTAGCCTTAGTATCTCATGTACGTACTCATTTTCTCCCTAAAATAGGGATAGGCTCCTATGTCCAACTTATGGACGACAAGCGTGATTATGTTTGTGATTCCGTTTATGGTTTCCTTCATGATCTCTTGAGTCCATATGATGCTGCCACATGTGTTATGCCTCATACATGCTTACATTGATTATGCTATGGGATATATCCCATAATGCCAGTGAGGCCTATTGATTATATGCTGGGGGATAGAGCCTATAACACCAGTTGGGCCTATTGATTATATATTTACCTACTGGGGGGATATAGCCTATAATGCCAGTCAGGCATGTTATATACGTGTATATAGCTACAGTTTGTATTGCATGACTATACATGAGTCTAGTTCACACGTACAGTTGCCTGATTGGGTACCAGTTCAGATAGTAGTGCACTTTCAGCATAGCTTCAGCTTAAACTTCAGTTCAGTTCCAGATTAGTTTCTAGTTCAGAATCTTGTATAGTTTTCAGCTTATACTCAAATTTCTATCTTACAGTTATACTTAGTATGCTTTACATATTCTTTCCACCCTACATACTTAGTACATATGGTACTCATGTCCCTTTCAGGGCGGTGCGTTTCATGTCGCGCAGGTACAGATAGATTATGGCTTGACCCACATCAGTAAGCCATCCACAAGCTAATGGAGTCACTCAACTTACTCCCGGAGTTTCCTTTCCTTATAATATGTGTGCAGTCATCTAGTTTGTGTATGGCGGGGCCCTGTCCCATCTAATACTTGGTCAATTTAGCACTCCTAGAGGCATATAGGTATGCACTTGTGCAATTAGTATGTTTTTATATATCAGCTTGTGTTAGCCTTGTCGACTTTTCATATTGTATAGTTCTTATCAGTTATGCTTATGCTTGTTCAGTTTATCAGTTTATATTCATAATTAGTAAATTATCACCAGATTTAGTGATGATCGACAATTAATGTCGGTTATCCGTCACGGCCATAACTTGTTTCGTGATAAAATGGCCTGAAACTAGAAGGATTATTAGCCAAGCCGCTCTCAAGGCTACGTCTCAGGCTATCCAAAATGGTTCTGTAGGTTTAGCAAATCCAAAGAAGAAGGAAGAGGGTGCCATGATGGCTTCAAGTTTGAGGGGGACTTAGTGGGCCTTTAACCACTCAAATATGTAGCCTAGAAACCCACAACATTACTACCCTCACCAAGAAATTTCTTATGCCTGACCCCACACAGTATGCAGTGATGAATGCACAGCCTTATGTGCAGCCTCAAAACCAGCAAATACGAGCTCCACTACCCAGAAACTCCTGTCCAAAAAACCAATTATCAAGCCCATACAGACCTCGCCCTCAACCGAGTGTTCCCCAATACAAACCTCGTTAAAGGGAACCTCCAATAAGGAACCTTTTTACCCCCACTGGGGAATCGTATTCAAGTCTTTTTCAAAAATTGACCAGGTTGGGTTTATTGCGACCCGTGGTAGAGAATAGGGCGCACATTGAGTCCCCCTATTACAAAGTAGATGGATGGTGCGAATATAACCCAGAGGTAGTAGGACATGACACGGATGACTGTTAGACCCTTAAAAGAGCTGTGGAAGACTGATCGAGGTCAAGGCCATAGTTATTAGGGAAGAGGAAGACTCGAATGTGACTAATAACTCTTTTCATACCCACAATAATAGGCCAGTAATTGGCATGATCTACGATGACCGAGAATTTGATCCGGCACACAAAATCATCATAGCCATTGCTACGTCTGAGGATAAATCGGAACTGAACGCCAAGTCTGAGAAAAATGAAACCCCGACCCTCATATTTCTAAAATGAAATTCGAATCAGTGCCAGTAAGAAAATTGGTGTTGTAGGTCCCGAAGCTATCATACAAGGAACAACTTATTCTAAACATCCCCAAGAAGCCTGACAAAAAGAAGCTCACTCTGAGTATGCCAAAACTATATATGTATGGGAGGCCACCGGGGATTTTGCATGGTCCAAAAAATGCTAGAAAGGCTGGTGGAGCCTGTGATAAATTACCTTGCACCTCAAATACCAAAAAAAGATACAAAAATTGTCCCTTTGAACTACAACAAGACCGTTGTCACTTACAATGGGAAAAACATCATGGAGGATGTCAATGAAATGACTAGACCCAAGAGATACTACAACGAGGAAGAGTTGATGAAAGCCAATCAAAGTCTGGACGATCAGATTCCTTTAAAGAAAACAGTCAGAAATGAAGAAGCTAAGGAGTTCTTCAAGAAAATGAAAGTTCCCGAGTATTCAGTAGTGGATCAACTCAAGAAGACTCTGGCATAAATCTCCTTCCAATCGCTCTTGTTGAGTTCGGACGAACACCGAAAAGTGTTAGTCAAAACCTTAAATGAAGCTTACGTTCCTGAAACAACAACAATGGTGTAATTGGAAAGAATGGCTAAAGAGATTCTTCGAGGTGAACAAAATATCCTTCAGTGACACTGAGTTGCCGGTTAATGTAGCAGGGCACTACAAAGCTCTTCATTAAACTGTCAAGTGTAAAGGGAACTATGTAAATAGGGTCATGCTTGATGACGGTTCAAGGGTTGACATTTACCCTCTCTCCACTCTCCATAGGCTGAAGATCAACACGCACTAGATCCGTGCTAACAATTTTATGTACGTTCCATTGACAAAATAAACAAGGATACTGTTCGACAGATCGATCTGGTTTTGACTATTAGATCTATGGACTTCTAGAAAAAAAATTCAGTCTTGGAAATGGAAACATCGTACAATTTCCTTTTGGGGACACCCTGGATTCATGCTGCTAGAGCTATCCCCCCACGCTTCATCATATGATCAAGTTTGAACAATACAACCAAGAGATCGTCGTCCACAGGGAAGATGAACAGTCAATCTACCAGACCATCAATCCCGTCTCTTGAGGTAAGAGAGGTAGCGAGTCTATCTTCTACCAAGCTTTTGAAATGGTGGCCACCAATAGGTGTGAGAAAGGGACCCCACTGCTTCAACCCTTTTTGTCTGCAACCTCTGTTATTAGCCACACAAATTATTAAGAATGTGTATAAGCTTGGGAAAGGATTGGGAGCATCATTGCAGGGCATCACTGAGCCCATCATGCAAACCAAGAATGACAGAACTTTTGGACTTGGTTTCAAGCCCACTCCAGCTGATAAGAAATGGGCCAAGAATCACAAGGTAAACAAATGGGTTTTCTCAAATGCCCTTCCGCATATTTCACGATCCTTCGTCAAGCCAAAATACGACAAGGAGGAAGAAGTCTTCATATCTGAAAAGATAGACGAGATATGTGAAGGGTTGAAAGAAATGCTGCGAGAATCCAATGAAAGGAAATCAATATTCCATCATTAACGAATATTTCTTTTATTTTTCCTAATCTTGTTATTTTCTTATCTTCTTTTCATTTCTATTAATATGGACTTTAATAACATTACATGCTTGCGGAATTCATGCCCAGATCCTAAAACGTTTTACAACTTCAAAATAATAAATCAAGAAGCAGAATATGATGAAGATGAGGCTTTTAGGGGGAAAAATAGAGAATTGAAACAACATGAGAATCCTAAGCTAAATCTAAATTAAACCGAGTCAATTAACCCGGGAAGCTCAGAAGAGATCAAGGAAAAAAAGATAAGCATCCATGCTAACCAAAAAACTAGGGACACCCTGATCCAACTTTTGTATTAATTCAAAAATGTGTTTGAATGGTATTATGACGGCATGACAGGATTGAGCATTGAGCTAATGTGATTCGATTCATCCGTTACACCACATGGTTAGCCAATGTGGTTCCAGTACCAAAGAAAAATGGGAAAACCTGGGTTTGTGTCAATTACAGATATCTGAACAAAGCAAGCATTAAAGATAACTTCCCCTTACCAAACATTCACATCCTCATCGATAATTGTGCTACACACGAGATACAGTCCTTCGTGGATTGTTATGCTGGACACCGTCACATCTTTATGGATGAGTAAAATGCAGAAAAGACAGCCTTCACCACATCCTAGGGCACATACTGTTATAGGGTCATATCTTTCGGTGAAAAAAAAACAAAGGCACCTCATATGAGAGCCATGACTATGATTTTCCACAACATGATGCATCAGGAAATTAAGGTGTATGTGGATGATGTAATTATCACGTAAAAAATACAGAAAGATCATGTGCGGTATTTAAGAAATAAATTCAAAAGACTACGTAAGTAAGATCTAAAGTTGAACCCGGCTAATTATGTGTTTGGGGTTCCGTCTGGGAAACATCTAGGAATCATATTCAGCAGGAGGGGCATTGAGTTGGATTTATCAAAGATAGAAAGGATTTTCCACCTTCGAAAAGCAAGAAAGAAGTCATGAGCCTACTTGAAAGATTGAACGACATTAGCAGGTTCATTGCTCAGCTCACCACCACTTGTGAACCCATTTTACTATTACTAAAGAAAGATACAGGCGTCAAATGGGCAAATGAGTTCTAGGAAGCCTTTGACAAAATCAAGGAATATCTGTCAAATTTGCATGTATTGGTTCCACCGGAGACGGAAGACCATTGTTCTTGTACCTAACTGTCTTGAAAAATTCCTTCGAATGTGTCCTGGGGCAATATGATGTAACCGGGAAGAGAGAGCAGATAATTTACTACTTGAGTAAAAAGTTCACCAGGTATGAGGTTAAGTATACTCTGTTGGAGAGGACATGTTGCACCCTGACTTAGGTCGCTTAGAAGCTAAGGCATTACCTTTTAGCTTACACAACTTAACTCATCTCCATAATGGATCCCTTGAAATACATCTCCAAGAAGCCAATGCCGGATGGAAGGCTAGAAAAATGGCAAATCCTGCTTAATGAATTTTACATTGTCTATGTCACCCACACCTTGATGAAATTCCAGGCTTTGACAGATCATCTGGCTGAGAACCTGGTGGATAATAATTAGCAGCCATTGAACACTTACTTTTTGGACGAGGAAGTGAATTCAGCCGAAGTAATCCCAGAAAATTGCAACGCTTGGAAAATGTACTTTGATGGAGCCATAAATGCAAAAAGTGTAGGTATTGGGGCAATTCTTATTTTGTCCAACCGATACCCTGCCACCCGGCTTCGTTTCTTTTGCACCAAAAATACTGCTGAATATGATGCCTGCATATTGGGCTTCAATCGATATGGATGTGCAAGATTTTTTAACTATGGGAGACTCCGACTTGTTTATTCGGCGGACTCAAGGTGGATGGGAAACTCGAGTAATCAAACGCATCCCATATAGGCAAAAAGTGGAAGACCTTAGCAAATATTTCTAGCCCATCGAGTTCAGGTAACATTCGGTGATTTCACAATGAGTTAGAGATGTATTTGCTACTTTGGCTTCAATGATCTCATATCTGGGTAATACTCACGGTGACCCGTCGGAAATCCAAGTTTGAAAGAGACACGGTTACTGCAACGCAATTGAGACAAGACCAGACGGTGAATCTCTGTACCACGGTATCAAATGGTTTTTGAAAACAAAAAAGTATCCAGAACAAGCAAGTGGAGATCAAAAGAGAACCATCAGATGACTTGCTAGTGGTTATTTTTTTAGTGGAGAAATGCTATACAAAAGAACTCCAGATCTAAAATTGTTGATATGTGTGGACTCCAAAGAAGCCGAAAGGATCATGAATGAAGTACGCTTGGGAGTGTATGGACCCCATATGAATGGATACGTCTTTGAAAAGGAAATGCTCCAATCAGGATACTATTGAGGATTGCTTCAGTTTTGTCCACAAGTGCCATCAGTGTCAGATACATAGATATCTAATTCATTCACAGCCTTCAGAGTTGTATTCCATGTCCGCTCCTTTGCCTTTCTTTCCTGGGTCATGGATGTTATTGGACCGATTGAACCAAAAGCTTCAAATAGTCATAGATTAATATTGTTTGCTATTTATTACTTCAATAAATTGGTCGAGGCAGTCACTTTCAAAGTCGTCACCATGAAATTAGTGGTATATTCTCTAACATCGTTTGCCATTTCAGTATCCCTAAAATAATCATCACGAACAACGCGGCGAATTAAAACAGCCACTTGATAAAACAGGTGTGTGATAAATTCAAAATTATGCATCACAATTCCACCCCTTATCGACCCAAGGCCAGTGGCGCTGTCTAGGCTGCAAACAAGAACATTAAGAAGATCCTTATGAAATGGTCCAACATTCCAGGCAATGGCACAAAAAGCTGCCTTTCGCACTCTTAGAGTACCGCACAATCATGCGCACATAAATTGGAGTAACCTCTTACTTGGTGTATGGAAGTGAAGCCGTAATACCAACGAAAGTCAAAATTATGTCTCTTTGGATCATTGTTGAAGCTGATATCGAGGATGACGAATGGTTGAAAACCCATTTGGAACAATTGACGTTGACTGATGAAAAATGACTAGTCGAAGTTTGTTAGTAAGTTGTTGTACCAATAAAGAATGGCCCGTGTATATAATAAGAAAGTGTTGCCCAGCCAGTTTGAAGTGGGGAAACTTGTTTGAAGCGTATCCTTCCATATCAAGAAGAAGCTAAAGGAAAATTTCCTCTAAATTGGCAAGATCCATACATTGCTAAAAGAGTGCTAGCAAATGGAGTGCTGTACCTAAGAGACATCAAAGGAAATGTCCTAGATATAACCGTCATTTCAGATGCAGTTAAAAGGTACTATGTTTGACCCCTTGTTTAGCAAATGTTCTCAGGTTTGGATGACGACAGCGTTCATTCTTGCTACCCAAACACTATCACCCTTTTGTAAAATCTTTGAGCTGGTTATCCTTCATTGATTACTCTCTTCGAAACCTCATTTGAAAAAAAAAAAGAGAAAAACAAAAAGAAGAAACAAAACACAAGTCAAAAACCAAGTGTTCATGTTAATTGAACTATGCCCAGCATGATTCCGAAAGGATGTGTAGGCAGCCCTATTCTAGGGTTCGGTCACACCAAACAAATATAACCACAATTCCCCAAAAATTAAAACTAGGGCAGTAGTTACGGTATGTTGGTGATGGTTTTGGCCGAATAGTTCCAAAGTTGTAGTTCAATCTGTATTCTTTTCGCCTAAAGCCCTTTCAAGACCATCAAAACCAATCGCTGAGAATGTTTAAGATCAAAGGTCGCAAGTATTGGACCTTGCACCATCAAGATTGAGAGAAATAAAATAATATAGACTTATTAGTGAAAATTCCTCATGCGCATCGTAAGACTATGGTGAGTAGAGAAATAAAAATGAGAGAGTCTTGCTAGTAAAACCCACAAAGGGCACTATAAGATAATGGTAAGAAGATAAATGAGAGAGATCAGCTAGTGAAAACCCGCAAAGGGCATTACTGATCGAAAAGAGAGCTCATAGCGTTGTGGCATCAACA
Organism: Nicotiana obtusifolia; assembly: GCA_002018475.1. Taxonomy (NCBI): domain Eukaryota; kingdom Viridiplantae; phylum Streptophyta; class Magnoliopsida; order Solanales; family Solanaceae; genus Nicotiana; species Nicotiana obtusifolia. The sequence goes on from MCJB01048057.1 coordinate 9,428, forward strand.
TAGTCCTGAGCAGGGGTACTCGGTTTCAAGATAAAAGTTATGATAATTTTCTGAGAGATGGATAGTTTGCACAGGTCGGCCATCCAGTCCAAGAGGCTTGACATGTTCATTGCAGTCCGCATGTATCTCCAGATAAGTCTTTCTCTCCATTCCCGGAAAGGGATGCCTCTTGTTTTAATTCTCTCATTTCTTCAATTGTTTTCTTCACTGCGAAGTTTTTCCTTGAATCCCTTTTGATCTAGCTTCATGTCAAAGTAAGAAAAAAAAAGGACGGCAAAACCGGTTACAGGACTCTTGGATGAATCAAGTGGATATATTCCAAAGCACTCAACATCAAAAAGAAGACATCAAGTCTTCCACGACTGGCCATGATTGGCAGATGCACCGAATTGAAAATTTCAAAAAGTTGAAAGCTTGAGTCACACCAGGCTACAAACCATTATGTTGAAAGTCCGAAAAGTGAAAGGCTCCACAAGGCCGGAAGTGAAGTTGGTATTCAAGATGCAACCGGCTATTGTTGAAATCAGCACCCAAGTAGGGAGATGGGACGAGACCAAGTGTCCCAAGAATTCAAGGCCACAAACTAACCACCATTCCTGTTACACCCCATGATTTCGTACGTAATAGTACATTGTAAGACAATTGATGTAAGCTCAGAAATGATATCATTTTTTAATGTACATAAGGTAGGTTAATCATGTTACCTTGGAGGTCATAAATCTTTAAGATCATGAATAACAAGTACCAAGAGGGTTGGAAAGCTTAGAAGCAAAACGAAAAATATGTTGCGTCAAAAGTCAATAAGTTTGGAATGTTATAACATGCACTTTGGGGTGAGACTAGGGTTCTTAACGTGATAAGGAGGTTATGTTATGATTTATTTTAGACTTATGATAGTCGTGTGTTACATTCAGAATTCAAGTGAGTTGTGGAACAAAAGTTGGCAAAAGTCATCACAAGTTACATTCATAAATATGCTGAATATTAGGTCAAATGTAGCGGAGCGTTTCTCCCAATATACTTGGAATTACGAGATGATCCACATATCAAATTGAATATCTACAATTCTAGCTTTAATTCATTAAACCGTTTGTCGATACGACATCAAAATAGAAAGATATTTGCAGTTTAGCGGGACCACGCAAACTGCATAGGTGACAAGTAGGTGTGTCACTAAAGCTTTTTGAGCAATACATTTCGTGTGTTACATGAGGTCTTTTTGGGACATATATTATATCAAGTTAAAGATCTTTTAATCTCATTTCCAAAACTATTAACCGTTAGTTCATACGGCATTCGGACAAAAAGTTATAAGCGTTGGAAGATGGGCCAATGCTAGGTTGCCAAGCTAGCACCTCTTTGACTTTTCAAAAGTTGATATATATATATATATATATATATATATATATATATATATATATATATATATATAGGTCTTAGGTCGTCTTTATCTTTGTTTTTCCATAGAACATGACCATAGAACACCCATAAACATATCCTTAAGCTATCTTCTAGGGTTTCAAAGAAGATTAACATCCCAGATACGAAATCAAGAAGCAAGAACATTAAAATGATCCCTACGACGTATGTATCTCTATATCGCCTCTCTTTTCCTCTGTAGTTTGAGTTTTGGAAAGGTACTTCATAGATAAGAAAACGTCGACTTTCATTAATTAAGCTTTTAAATATCAACAAAGGTTGATAATTCACTTTCTATTAGTTAGAACTCATGGGACGGTGATCAGAAGCTGTGAGTTAAGGTATGTTAAGGCTATCCTTTCTTTCCTTTTAGCATGATCCATATGATACAATGAAACAAGCAAGCACGCAACTTTCACAAATGATTCTATTCTTTGAAGTAGTAGGGTTGACTATGCTCTTGATTCCCCATGTGTCCTACTATCATATCGTCTGTTCATGGGTCTCATGACATTCCGAGAGATCGTAGTGACTTACTTCATTATGCATTTCATTCATTTATACATGTATATTAACCCATGACCAGATGGCGTTATATACGCATATATTATATGTCTATTGGGTATGGAAAAACGTTATGGCATTATATACACACCACCACCTGATCAGCTAGTATACGTTGATGATTTCGCCCACATAGGCCGAGATGATATGATGAGATACCCTCAAAGGCTTGATGATGTTATGTACGCACATACCTATGCATGGTATGACATTAATACACATATGCATGACATTATAAATGTTTCATGATTCACGTAGCTATTCAGATTTACAGGTTGAGTTCTTTACTCCATGTTTCATTCATGTCCTTTATATACTGCTTTTCATGTCTTACATACTCAGCACTTTATTTGTACTAACATTCCTTTTGCCTAGGGACACTGCGTTTCTTGCCCGCAGGTCCGGATAGACAGGTTGACAGTCTCCTAGTAGGCTATTAGCTCAGCGGAAGGTGTTGATGGACTTTACTTGCTCCGGAGTTGCCTATTTGGTCAGTATGATTTGGACATATATTGATTGGTATGGCGGGGCCCTGTCCTGACCTTTCTGCCTTTTATGTACTCTTAGTGGCTTATACACATATGTCATGTATATGGATACTTGTATGGCCTTGTCGGCCTATGTTTTGAGTGTACAAATGATCATGTCGGCCTTATAGGCCCCCATGTCACATGTATAAGTTTCTATATCATGTTGGGTCATCCTATGTCTAGTATTCCCTTATGTTTTATTCTTTTTATCTCATGATAGCTCTTCTGGCCCATTTACCCGTGATGGTGTGATAAGAAAGATACGTTACGTTGGTACTCGATTGAGTAAGGCTTTGGGTGCCCGTCGCGGCCCTCCTATTTGGGTCATGAAAAAAGTGATATCAGAGAAGTTCTGTCCTAGGGAGTCCACAAGCCGTGTCTAGTAGAGTATTGTTTATGGGTGTGTCGTGCACCACACTTATAAGCAGAAGGTTATTTAGTACTGTTACTCTTTCTTTTTACTCTAGTTCGTGTGGTAGAGCTCATTTCTAAGAATTCAAACTCCTAAATTCTATTTTATTCCTAATACAACAATACCTACATCCACAAAGACAGTTGGTAATATATTGAATGTGGCTATGGAAGATTTGAGCTATAGGAACTCGATTTTGCATCATGCTTATGATGAGTAAATGTGAGGTCTTCAGTGGATCATGTGTGTACTAAGACGTGTAATCTTCTTCACAAGGAGCCCTAAGGCATGAATATCTATCCACCCACATGGTTTAAAGCAACGAGAGAATCAGAAGCTAGATACAAGTCTCAACAAGTAAAAGAAGCAAGGTAAAGAAGGGTATGAGGTACCCAGTTAGGGAAGATTATCAGTATTTACAATTCAGGCAGAAAATATAAACATTTTGAGTTACTTTAAATAGTAACAAAGATGTATACAATTGACCACACTCATCTCAATTATGCCCTATGGGAGCTAACAGATATAGTTTAGGATAAGGATATGATATCAGGATCCAGCTGGAGTTAGAGTAATCCAAAATTGTGGATGGATTGTTATCATTAGCTAACATTTCCGAAGGATAGTGCAAAACATGGTAATAGTTCTCCCTGTGAACTCCCAGATGGTGCACTCTAGAATAGTACAGTCAGATATAGATACTAGAATGTTCAAAAACTTTAGAAGATGGCCAATGGGATCCTAGAAGGGATAGCTATTTACCTTAGTATGACTCCCGCCCCTAGGAAAAAGAGAATGTAGGCAACCCGAAGAGCTAGTGAGATGAAGCAAGGGGAGCTAAAAGTGAAAGAATGTTTTGTTGAAGTTTTCAGAATAAAGTGATAGACAGAAATATTAGTAAGAGAATAAGAAGAGAGTAAATGAAGCATTATGAGTAAGATGTGATAAATGGATGATAACGCTAAATAAAAATATGACAGGATTACAGAGTCTATAGTCAAGTGAAGGAAAAGACAATAGGTTACAGGCCTTGAGACGATAAAAGAGTAGAAGTCATAACGTCATATCCCCATTTCGAGATATGAGTTGGTGACTCCAATGTGATTATCAGAAGAAAAATTTAGACTCTCAGAGTAATAGAAATCAGTATGGGCTAGTGAACAAGATTAAATTCGAAAATGGATTAAAGACTGAAGGATTTGATAATAGTCGGCATCGTGAGATTTCAGAGATTGTGTTCCAACAATAATAGAATGAATAGTAGAAGAATAATCTTTAAAGGTAATTCAGGAAGATGCTTCCCTAAAGCAAGCACTGTGAGAAGAGTTAAGCTTAAGGGACTATGTGTGCTAGTTACACTAGGTGTCACCTCGTGCATAAGAAATTCAGTATCGTTGGTACAAAAGGGTTACTGCAAGGCGAGTAAGAGTCCATGAAGATGTGAAAAAATGCCAAATATGAAGAGTTAACTATGGAATAGTAAAGGAAGAATGCGGTAAAAAGGCGAAAGGAATGAGATTGTGTTGATTCAGATCATGCGGATATGTTACGACTCCAAAATATTATGCAAGCACGACGTCAGGGAGAGGCAATAAATGTTCCGGCACAGGATGTTATTGATAAATAAGTGCGAATGGATACTTGATACATAAGGAGCTAGTGCGAGAGGTAAGTTAAGACAAAGGAAATAACCCAAGAGAGATACGCGGAATATAGATATGAAAATGGACCAATGAGTAGTTAGTTGTTGATTTAGGAAGAGTTTAGTTATGGCTAGACCAGAGGATAAATATAAATCTATAGATCATGCAAGATAAACGTAGAGAACCCCAACATAAGGAATTCAGTCTCGCAGATATGACGTCATAATCCTTGAGAAATATTCAGTTAGGAGTTCAGGTAGTTAAAGGTACCATATAAGTGTTACGAAAATATAAGAGAGTGTCACTGGAGAGACAGTAAAAATTTCATTTTAGAAGTAAGCCTACGAGCACAAGGACGCGGAGGTAAGTAACTAGGGATAATTATAGGCGAGCAAGAATATCAAAAATTCCGTCAAGTATATGATGTCATAAGCTCGCAACTTTACAAGAGTCGGAGGGTCTTCCATAAGTACTACAATGAAAGACTAGCTGAGGAAATAAGGAAGAAGGCTTCAACCTAAGCATAGTGACCTAAAGAAGAAATGATCTTGTAACAACAGTCTCACTACAACAACGTATGCACTCCATAAGAAAGTGGCACCTATCGTGGGTGATGAATGGAAAGTAAAAATCAAAAGTAATATTCGAGATCATATGAGTTCCATGGAATTCATATATGTGCGGGCACTAAGATAAGCCAAGTATTCATGCAACAAGTGGCGGAACGACCAGGAAAAGTCATTGCTTACATTTAATGACAACTGAGAAGGAATGAAAAGAAATCTATGGTGCTAGCAATTTAAAGGAAGATTGCGAGTAGTATAAATATATGTGTGTAGGTCACAAGCTAAAGTATAATAGAGCAACAAGGTTTTAGGTAGATAGGAGTAAGGATAAGAAAAAGTGAGTAAGAATGTGATGAGAATAGGTAAGTCCTCAAGGTTAAACCCATCAAAACAAGAGAGTTGATGGTTTCCGTAAGTAATAGAAAGCTCGGTACAACCTCAATAAACTCAGAGGAGTCTAAGACTGGGAGCAATTAGAAGAAATGAAATGCTGCCTTTGTAGTAGAATAAGGGTGTAATTGTGATAAATAAGAGGATGTCGCTTAGGCCTTTGATTGAGTAATGATTTAAAGAAAAGGTATTTCATGAATTGCACATGATTAGAATACCCCCCCCCCCCAA
>MCJB01048057.1:15202-50559 GCA_002018475.1 Nicotiana obtusifolia
CCCCCCCCCCCCATAAGATGAATCATGTTGGTGACAATGTATTACGTAAGAGGTTTCAAGTTATCAATGGTAGATTACATATCAACATTAAGGTGAATCAACAATTGATAGTCAAAAGTTACAAAGTATGAGATGAGATTACGTAGTCATTCTTAATATGAACAATAATAAGGAAGCATTAAAGGATTTAGATTTATACATATAGGGTAAGAAACGAGAGAGTAACTTGGAGTTGGGTAGCAGACCTCGGTAATAATAAACCGAAGTAAGAGTTATGGTATAGTACGAACTACCTCGTTTTAGTAAAGCCATAAGCATAGATAACCAAGGCTATGAAACATGATATAGAAATATTCGTAAGTTCGACAAAGTACTAAGTGACAGACTTCCGAAAACCTAAAGATGCCTAGGGGGGACAGCTTGTCATAGTTCTATATATATTCACAGACTGAGGCCTAGAAATTGGCTAAAAGCTGGAGGAAAAAAGAAAGAAGAGTCTCATAGGCGCACATATAAGGACAGAGTCGTACAGGCTGCATAACATAAGGTATAAAGAGTTACGACATTGGAAGAATTCTGACCACAAATCGTGGTGTGAGAAAGAGGCCTAAAGGGGGGAATGCCCTAGCCTTTGAATTTATTCAGAAAACAATTGCCTAGATGGCAAGGACAATATTAAAGTATTCGCAAGAGCTATAGGTTATTAGACTGATAAGCACATCAGTCAACATTCGAGGACGAATGTTCCAAACGGGGAATGATGTTACACCCCATTATTTCGTACGTAAGAGTACATCGTAAGACAATTGATGTAAGCTCAAAAAAGAGATTATTTTGAAAGTACATAAGGTAAGTTAATCATGTTACCTTGGAGGTTACAAATCTTTAAGATCATGAATAACAAGTACCTAGAGGGTTGGAAAGCATAGAAGCAAAACGAAAATTAAGTTGCGTCAAAAGTCAATAAGTTTGGAATGTTGTAACATGCACTTTGGGGTGAGACTAGGGTTCTTAACGTTATAAGAAGGTTATATTATGAGTTATATTAGGCATATGATAGTCTTGTATTACGTTTTAAAGTCAAGCGAGTTGTGGAACAAAAGTTGGCAAAGGCCATCACAAGTTACATTCATAAATATATTGAATATTGAGTCTAATGTAGCGGACATTTTCTCCCAATATACTTGGAATTACGGGATGATACACATATCAAATTGAATATCTACGAGTCTATCTTCTAAATAATTAGCTCGTTTGTCGGTAAAACATAAATATAGAGAGATATTTGCAATTTCGCGAGACCACGCAGACTGCATAGGTGACAAGTAGGTGTGTCACCGAAGCTTTTTGAGCAATTAATTTCGTGTTTTATATGAGGTCTTTTTTGGACACATTATATACCAAATTAAAGGTCTTGGGATGTCATTTCCTACGCTCTTAACCGTTCATTCATACGACATTCAGATAAAACAATATAAGCATCGGAAGATGGGCCAATGCTAGGGTGCCAAGCTAGCACCTCTTTGAATTTTCAAAAGTTGATATATATAGGTCTTAGGTCGTCTTTATCTTCATTTTTCCATAGAACACGACCAGAGAACCCCCATAAAAACATATCCTTAAGCTCTCTTCTAGTGTTTCAAAGAAGATTAACATCCCAAGTACGAAATCAAGAAGCAAGAACATTAGAACGATCCCTACAATGTAAGTACCGCTATATCGCCTCTCTTTTCCTTTGTAGTTTGAGTTTTGGACGGTACTTCACAGTTAAGAAAATGTCGAATTTCTTTATTTACGCTTTTAAATATCAAGAAAGGTTGATAAATCGTTTCCAAATAGTTAGAACTCACCGGACGGTGATCGAAAGTTGTGAGTTCGATTTATTTCACTTTTAGTGGACTATTTTGTAGTCTACTCGTGTTGGCGTATTGTGCTGCTGATTTTTGGAGTTAGGAAGGATAAAGTCCATGGAGAAATGCCACATGTGGTAGGGTAGTGGGCTGGTCGCTCGTCTTGCAATTTCAGGCTAATTGATAACTTGTTGATTGGGCGTGTTATGATATATATGGGGTTTTCGTTGTATTAAAGGTCCCGCATTGTAGTTAGATTGTTTTTGAATTACTGATTGTATTTCTCTAGTTGTTGTTGTTGGTATATGGTATTGAAGGAGGCCCTTTTTACAGGGGAGATGCTGCCCAAATTTACATAAACGAGCTACTACTTTAAGTTGCGGACTTAGCCTTTACTCAGCACTGATTTTGAATCTCCTTATGCTATGGTAGGTTGAGTTGAGTTGTTTGAAGAATTTCTTGGAAGGTATTACAGACTCAACCGAGTTAAGGTATGTTAAAGCTATCCCTTCGTTACTTTTGGCATGATCCATATGATACAACGAAACGAGCAAGCACGCAACTTTAACAAATAATTCTATTCTTAGAAGTACTAGGGTTGCCTATGTTCTTGATTCCCCATATGTCCTACTATCATATTGTCTGTTCATGGGTCTTATGACATTCCGAGAGATTGTATTGACTTCCTTCATTATGCATTGCATTCATTTATACATGTATATTGACATATGTCTAGATGGCGTTATATATGCGTATATTATATGTATATTGGGTTTGGGAAAAGGTTGTGACGTTATATACGCACCACCACCTGATTAGCTGGTATACGTTGATGATTTCACTCACAGAGACCGAGATGATATAATGGGATGTCCTCAGAGGCTTGATGATGTTATGTACGCATATACCTATGCATGGTATGACATTTATACACATATGCATGACATTATAAATGTTTCATGATTCGCAGAGCTATTCAGACTTACAGGTTGAGTTCTTTACTCCATGTTTGTTTCATGTCCTTTATATACTACTTTTCATGCCTTACATACTCGGTACTTTATTTGTACTGCCGTCCCTTTTGCCTGGGGACCCTGTGTTTCATGCCCGCAGGTCCTGATGGACAGGTTGACAGTCCTCCTAGTAGGCTATTAGCTCAGCGGAAGGTGTTGGTTGACTCCACTTACTCCGGAATTGCCTGTTTGGTCAGTATGAATTGGACATGTATTGATTAGTATGGTGGGGCCATATCCCGTCCTATATGACATTTATGTACTCTTAGCGGCTTGTAGACATATGTCATGTATATGGATACTGGTATGGCCTTGTCGGTCTATGTTTTGAGTGTACAAATGGTCATGTCGGCCTTATAGGCCCGTATGTCACATGTATAAGTTTCTATATCATGTTGGGTCGTCCTATGTCTAGTATTCCCTTATGTTTTATTCTAGTTATCTCATGACGGCCCTTTTGGCCAATTTACCCGTGACGGTGTGATAAGAAAGATAAGTTAAGTTGGTGCTCGGCTGAGTAAGGCTCTGAATGCCCGTCACGGGCCTCCGATTTGGGTCGTGACAATTACGAACTGACAATTATTTTTTGTTCAAAAAGAGGAAACATGCACAATACAGGAAAAACAACCTCAGAAGAAATGGGTACCATCAAAAAGGAAAATCGCGTGGAGTTAAGAACAACTCTGCAATAGCAAGCATGCTCAAAAGGTAAGTCCTCTCAAAATTTTCCCACCTTTTGTTCATCTCCTCAGTATACTTAAAATCATGTTAGTATATACACCATTCTCTAGTTGTATTTTTTAACATAGGGTACGTCATCCCCTAGTTGATGATATTAAGGCAAAAGCGTACATCATTCCCTAGTCGTATGTTAGCATAGGATATACATTTCCTAGTTGCATTTTCCAAATAGAGTACATCATCCTCTAGTTGATGATATTTAAGACAAAAGGGTACATCATTCCCTAATCACATGTTAGCATAGGGTACATCATTCTCTATCTGCATTTTTCAACATAGGGTACACCATCCCCTAGTTGAGGAGGTTTAAGACAAAAGGGTACACCATTTCCTAGTCGCATGCTAGTATAAGGTACATCATTCTCTAGCTACATTTTCTAACATAAGGTACACCATCCCCTAGTTTATGATATTTAAGATAAAAGGATACACCATTCCCTAGTCGCATGTTAGCATAAGGTACACCATTCCCTAGTTGTATTTTCCAACATAGGGCACACCATTCCCTAGTTAATGACATTTAAGATACAAGGGTACATCACTCCCTAGTCGTATATTAGCATAGGGTACACCATTCTCTAGCTGCATTTTTCAACATAAGGTACACCATCCTCTAGTTGTTGAGGTTTAAGACAAAAGGGAACATTATTCCCTAGTAGCATGCTAGTATAGAGTACACCATTTCCCCTAGCTGCATTTTTCAACATAGGGTACACCATCCCCTAGTTGATGATATTTATGAAAAAAGGGTACATCATTTCCCTAGTCGCATAGTAGTATAGGTTATACCATTCCCTAACTGTTCAACATAGGATACACCATTTCCTAGTTGATGATATTTTAAGACAAAGGGTACACCATTCCCTAGTAATATACCCCAATAAAAGGTACACCAATCCTTAGTTGAGGTCTCATTAGAAAATAAGGATACACCATTCCCAAAAAATCATGATTTTCCCAGGGTACACCATCCCCAGTATCTTCTTTCTTTCAATAGAAGAAGTGTTTAGAGTTTTTGTCACAATAACTCACGAAATTTTTCTAGTGAAAATTGGAGTAGAAAATTTTGTTTGTTTGCTTGTTTTCGGTGTCTTAACAGGTTTTACTTGAAGGCGCAGAGTTTGGGATAACCAAAGAAAAGGATTCTCAATCCATAACAAAATAAAAAGACCATTTAAATATGCAAGAACAAATGGAAGATCACATGGACTGCTCAAAGAATGACTAATGTTACAAGCATCACATCCTTAATTTTTGATCAATGAAGAAGCCTACAAAGAGTGAACTAGCACCTACAGCTAAGAAACATCAAGACTCAAGTTGAAGTTTGCATGAAAAATGAGTCAATACTCAAGACCAAGCTTCAGAAGACTTATAGATAGGAATCTTGTAACTCATAGTTGATAGGCGTGTTCAATTTCTTTTAAGTTTGATTTTGCTGTAATAAGGAGTTCACCAAGCAGTAACAGCAGTGAATCGCAGCTCTTGGATAGTCCCAGCTATCAAAATCCCCAGAACTACACTGACCTGATTCTTTTATAGCCAAGGATATGTAGGTAACTTCTGAAGCAAGGTTCGGTCAATTTCTTTTCAAAATTCCTCCCACAGAGTATCAAACGGGCAAAAATTAATCACAATGTCCACATTATCCCTAAAAACTCTTCATGTTCTCGAGCAAAGAGGGACAGTTGTGAGCGCGTAGTTTTTGCCCTATGTAGAATTACTCCTAAAAATACTCTTAATTAGTCTATTTAACAGTTTTAATGTTATGTGATTTTCAAGCATTTTTATTTATTTTTGGTTTTTCACTTTTAGTCGCATTTTACTTCGTTAATTGCATTCCTAGTAGTAATTACATTTTAGTTGCATGATTAAAATACATAAAATTTAAAAGAAATATTAGCCATCATTCATTTTGCATTTTTAAGACTCATTAGTGCCATAGTTAATTAGTTCACTAGGTTAATTTATAATATTAAAAGATAATTATTAAATATTTAAATAATTATGTTGATTGTACTAAATAGGTCATAATTGAGATGCTAAGTTCAAGAGGTTAGTTGTACAAAGTTAAGGAAGAGAAAATGGGTCTGTTTGGCTTTCAGAATTGGAGTTGGGCCAATTCCTTACGCCCAATCAAAATATCCACCCCTATCCATTCCCTTGACTCGATCTAGCCCCTTTGACCTCAAAGTCCATGAAACGACATAGTTCAAGGCTGAAACTATGCCATCTTGCCAATTGAACTCTTTTATAAAAATAATTTCTCAAAGATTGGATTTTTATCATTCTTGAAACTACTCCCAAATTCTTCCACCACATTTAGGGATCCGGGGCGGCCGGAATACATCTCTGTCACCCATCACCTCCCAACCACCACTCCTCCACCCATTGACCACAGTTGACCAGTGCCAAAAATCGCCTCACACTGGCATAACACCACCAAAATGCCCCAAAATATCACCAAACAATCCTCACCTTCCCCTCGTTCCCAATCAACTTTAAATTTCATCAAAAGATCCTTAGAATGTCATGATTAGCAGATCTAGGAATCTAAAAAACCTAATTCATATGTCCCTTTCCAATTTCTCCCTAACCAAAGCTCCCATGGCGATGAAACTTATACCAATCGATCGCTCTCATCAAGAGCTTTAGATTGGTATCGGCTCTGAGCATTTTCTCTGTCACCGACCGTCAGTCAACTCACTGTTGATCGGCCAGCTTCACCGTAACCTACTTATCTCCACCTTACATCTATCTATTAGGAGTCCTTACCCAAAGAAGATCCATCAGGGATTTGAAATCCTAGATGGATCACTTGGGGCAAAGACCCTTGGTGGCCGGATAGCTCTAAGATGGCGGGAACCGCCTTCACGACCATTATTTTGCTGGTATCCATGATGTCCGAGCCTGGTAGAGCACAACAAGACGATTGGTGAGCTTCGTACCATTTCCTCTTTTATGGTCCTTTCTCCTTTGGTTAGATTAACTTCTTTCTTTGCTTATAGTTTGATTGTTAATTAAATTAGGTTGCATGGTTAAATTATTAAGAATTTCAGCATGTTAGTTACATGTTATCATGTAGTTGCACGTTAGATTAAATAAGTCTAATGGAAAGTTTGTTTCTTCAGCATCTAAGTCTAAGTGAGTATACCTCAACTTGAATGTGGGATTTCAAGTTTGTTGCAACTATTAACTCCATGTTTTGATTCAGTCGTGTTGTTCTCTTGAGTCCGATTGCTACGTTAGGCCTGTTTTAGCTGGTAAACAGGATCTATAATAACCAATGTGGTAAGTGACCCTTCGGGTCAAACGTAGGTTGATCCAGGCTCATTCATTAGAGTCAGGCAGGATAAAAAATGATGAAAAGGGATTTGAAAGAAGAAAAAATAGAAAGTGCTAGAATATAGGTAAAATGAGTAGCATTAAGATAAATATAAGAAATTTTTAGGGCTGCTAGGTAATCTAATTGTGGGAATCTTTTCACAACTGCTGAGCAGCTACTAGGATAGAGATGTAGAGAATTTCCTATTGGTTAAGGGGTCTTTAGGTCGTTGGTAGAAGGTTAAATGGGTAAAAAGAGAAGGGGTAGGGGAAGCCCTATTGTGCCTATAACAAGTACACTTACCTTTAATTTTAGGAGGATTCTCAATAGCCACAACAGGGATTCGAATCGGATAATTACGGAACCTCTAGTGCTAAGAAAAAAATCATAAAAAATAGAAGAGAGTTAATAGGTTTCATGGGTGATAAAACCTAAGGTTGTTACTGGTTTTCCTCTAAGTTTTTTTCTGGGTTTAGTTCACTATTGCATTGGTGTATTAGGTCTGTTGTTGAGCTCCGTGCCACTGTTTTGTTGCTAATATTCTTGTTATTTTCTGCTTCTCAAGGTATTACTTGATCTCTTAAAATATAACTCTATTTTAATAATACAATGATGACGTGATTTGCTGTTACAAAATTATAAAGTGTCCCTCTTTGTTTGTATTTCTCTTTTAAAATATTTGAGTGAAGTTAATGTATGTGTTTGAACACAGTGATGTGAGTTAGGAAGTATGAATATCTATTAAATATGTGATTTTGGATTACCTGGTGCGCATAAATGCTGAATAGGATAAAAATTGATGGAGCACTGCTTGTATTTTGCTGCTTCTTAGATGGATCCTTTCATTGTTTCTCTACATTGTGTAATTGATCCACCTATTAGTTTAAAATATTAGGAATAGTTAGAAGGTCAACACTTGCAGATCTAACCATTAGTTGGTCTGATCTGCAGTTTAAGACCAAAAGAAGATCATCTCTTCTAACGCTTTGTGGCTTTCTCTTAAAAATGTGGTTAGGAGTAAAGAAATTCGTACTCATAAATGCAAAGAGTGACCATATCATAAAATAAAGGAAGAAAATCGCTGCTGTCAGAGAAGGTCCAAGGGGTGCTTTGTAGTTTTAGCTATATTGTTGCCTTTTTTTGTAATTTGAATTTAGTTGTAAAGTGACTAATTCTGCAATTAATAGTTCAATTGTGTCATTAGTTATTTGGATTTCCATTTGTATAAAATGTACTTATAATATTGATAGGTTATTAATATAATTAGAGTGGCTACTTCTATAAATCGATGACTATTATTAGCTTAAATTTGGGACTATTACATTCTCAGGCAGGCCCGCATATGAGTTGGGGTTAAATGGACCCCGAACCTTATACTTACTTTTGGCTTAATAAATCAAGGTCCAAGTGGGACCTTCGCTGATTAAAGGGACCTGATCCCTTGGGCTTCACACTAAAGCCCAACGATAGTTGTGCTTGGCTCGCTAAGAGTTTCAGTATGAGTGCTCGACCAAAGACTTTGAAGCCCATTCACATTCCATGACCTAGCCTTAAATCCGAGAAGAGGATGTTAAGACACAAACATTAGCCTTTATTATTCCCTTCCAAACTCGATTCGCCTAATGGGCTTTCAACATTCTCGTCATTGGTATTCCTATTCCAATTTGCAGTCTCGTATAAATTTGTTGAACATAATGTAATAACTATTAAGCTAATTTTTTCTCAAAATAATATTGCATCATAAACATATCCATAGAAGATAAGTCTCTTTGCACCTACAATTCCAACTTTCATGTGCTTATGCCTTACAATAATCACAAATGTCGCAAAAAAAAAAAACAAATCATGAATATGTTAGAATGCTATAGACACGCTCCTAATTAATCGAATAATCGTGATTCTGTATACGTTCATGTGAAACAATTACAATTTTCAACAGTAAAGGCAAGGAATGCGTTTGTGAACCTTTGAAAAAACAACCTCAATAATAATAATAAAGCGTTATTAATTGTGTATACGTACGCGTGAAATGATTCTTGATGCACCGAATAGATGAGTATACATACACATAACTTGATTCAAGATGAAACCCACAATTATAACAACTAAGCAAATTAAAAGTGAATAGCGGCAAAAATGTATATAATCCCAGAACACCAAATATCCGAAATTAGTTTAGCCGGGTAAAATTATTAAGCGACTGTGCTAGAGAAACACAATTTGGGAGTGTATTACACCTTCTCACAGGTTAACAGAATTCCTTATCCAGTCTTCTGTGTTCACGAACCATAATTCGGAGTCAAAATTTTCATTTAATTGGGATTTTTAAAATGGTGACTTGGAATACCGAGTGGCGACTCCTTTAAAATATATAAATCAATATCTTTCAATTAATGTCACTTAAATTGGAAAAAATCCTTTGTCCATACCCGAAAAAAGGAGGTGCAACAATGGGTTGTCAAAATCTACTCTTTGACTCGGGTTTTGACCATGCAAGCCTCGATTGACTTTTTGAAAATTGAATAAAGATTGTAGCTTTACTGTTTTGAATTGATTCCTATAGATTTATTTGATATTATTGAGTTATTTTTAGCTAGATTAAAGTTATTCATAGGCTGATTTGCAAGGAAAGACATTTTTGGAGCATCGATTTTTGCTTGTTTGAGGTAAGTATCTTACCTAGACTTGGTATGAAGCGCTAGTTACTTGAACTGTTGATGATGAATAAATGCCAAGGGTGACGTACATGCGGGGAGATGAGCATCTGCGCATGCACCTGGGTTTTAACCATGTTCGGGATAGTCCTGTACGCTGTGTTATGCCTTGTATTAGATATTATGCTTCTTGCTCTCGTGCTTCATATGTTTGTACCCCTTCCTGAGCTTCTTGAATCAAGCTAGAGATCATTTGTAGGCTAATCTTTCTGTTCAAACATGATAATTGTTATTTTGTAGCATATCCGCCTAATCTAAGCTATGTTAGCACACTTCGCACATGTATACACCACAGAATATTTGGTTTTGCATCTTTTCTATATTTGCAAACACTCGGGCGTATACATAATTTTATCACATATCTTATCTATATGCTAGTTTTGGAATACATGCCTTTTTATGCTTATCTTCTCTATATGCTACTTTAACTTAAGGATGAATGCACGGTATATATCTTTTCAATATGTTAACCTGTGCACATTGACTTGATTATTTATGCATATCTTCTCTATAAACAAATGTTGATAATTCATTAGTGATAGTCACATAACTTCTCTATATGTTGAGCTGTTAAACTGTTATAAGACTTGCACACATCTTCTCTATGTGCACTGATATGTTATACATGTATTCCATTCTTAGCTGGGCATCGTTGTTGTGTAATTGTATATTTATGAACTGCGTAGGTTGTTAAGTGAGTATAGTTTGTAATACTTATCACTACTACATCGCCGAGGTTAGTCATAATACCCATAGAGTACATGGGATCGGTTGTACTCATATTACACTCTGCAATTGATTGTGCAGATTTCGGAGTTGGATCAGTCGAGCTTTATGGGCTGAGTTGATTGTTATACTATGGAGATCGAGGTAGACCTACTTCCTAATCGCAGTCCCTGGTGTCTCTTCTTATTTTCCTTTATTATTATTGTTGTTATTTCAAATAGTATTCTAGTAATTCAGACTTGTATTCGTACTTTAGAGCTCATGAATCATTGTTACCAATTATGTGGAGTTGTATTATGATTTGATATTATCTATTGTTATTTGACTTTCAGACTTATCTATTTTGTAGTTCATTATTATTTCATGACTGGCTTGCCTAGCAAAAGTGTTAGGCGTCATCACAACCGGTTGTTTTGGGTCGTGACAAGCTGGTATCAAAGCACTAGGTTGCTTAGTTTTCACGAGTCATAAGCAAATTTAGTAGGGTCTTGCGAATCGGTGTAGAGACGTCTTATCTTCGAGAGGCTACGAGACTATTAGGAAAACTTCTCTTTCTTTCATTCTCGATCATGTGAATTATTTTATACTGAAGTTTGAACCTCGCTCTTCTATTCTATTACAAATGATGAAGACACGTTCTTCTAGTATAGCTAAGCAGGCACCAATACCCTAGACCAGGGTCGGGAGAGACCGAGGTCGAAGCAGAGGCAAGAGTCGACCACGCACCGCGGTTAGAGGTCTTGCTATAGCTGCCACTGTGGAGCCACTAGTATCTAAATACGATGAGCAGATTCTTGATTTTGTTGATCCGGTGGGACCAGCTCAAGCTCAAGAGCTACACCTGGACTTCAGGAGACTTTGGCTCAGAATTTGAACGTGTATACAAGTTTGGCTCAGGCGGGTATGATTCGAGTTGCTCCAGCTACCTCATAGGTTGGGGGGAGGAGTCTAGACTTCCACCACACATACAACAGAGCAACTGGCTCGTGGTTATCAGACACCGTGGGTTTTGGCTTTGTAGCTAGTGATTGCAGTTCAGCCCGAGATTAGACCATCCTTGACTGTTAAGGAGTAGAAGAGGCTAGAGTGGTTCCAAAGACTTCATCCTCCTCATTTCAGTGTCTGGACTACTGAGGATTTACAAGTTTTTCATGATCAATGCCATCAGATTCTACGCATATTGGGTTTAGCGGACTCAAATAGGGTTGAGTTTACTACTTTCCAGTTGGCAGAACCAGCATATAGATGATGGCAGACTTATGAGTTTGAATAGGCCACCTGGTGCAGAACCACTTAATTGGTCTCAGTTTTCACTTCTCTTCTTGGAGAAATTCATATCATAATCGCATAGAGATGAGTAACGTAGTGAGTTTGCGCATCTATGCTAGGAGGGCTTGACTGTGACCCAGTACGAGATGAGATTTATCGAGTTAGCTTGTCATGTTGTGTTTTTGGTCCCTTTTGAGAGAGAGAGAGAGAGAGAGAGAGAGAGAGAGAGAGAGAGAGAGTCAGGAGGTTCATTGAGGGCCTCAACTATGATATCCGATATGGTATTCCGAGAGATAGAGACTGATACTAGTTTTCACCAAGCGGTTGAGATTGCCAGGCACATAGAGAGTGTTCACATGCATGAGCGAGAAAAGCGGGAGGCCAAGATGCCCCATGCTTAGGTTGGTCTTAGTGGTGCCTCATCTGGAGTCCAGGCACATCACATTAGAGGTTGTCCTTTTAGGACCGCTCATGTAGCTCATCAGATTTCTCATGATTTGTTTATCAGCCCTAATTCATACAATGCCCACCCAGGCCAGCCATCTTTCAATGCACTGCCAGTATAGAGTTCATATGGTTCTCCATCTTATTAGAGTCCTATGGGCAGATATTCAGGTACTCAGGGTCAGTCACTATGTCAGCAACCTCGCTAGAGGAGGGATTACTTTTAGTGTAGGGACTTGAGCGATCTCAAGAGGGATTGCCCCAGGCTTTGGAGCCGTGTACCACATCAGGGAACGTAGTTCATGGTTCCAAACCCAGCAACTACACCACCCGCACAGCCAACTAGGGGTGGAGCTCAGTCTGTTCAAGGTTGTCTTAAAAGGGGAGGTTAGCTAGATGGAGGACGGGCCCGTTGTTATGCATTCCTGGCAAGAGCAAAGGTTGTTCCTTTGGTTGTCATGATCACATGTATTGATTCAATGTGCCTCAAGGATGCTTCAATATTATTCGACCCTGATTCCACTTATTCTTATGTGTTATCATATTTTGCTCGTTATTTGGATATGTTCATGGTTCCCTTAATATCCATGTTCAAGTATCTATACATGTTGGTGATTCTATTATGGTAGATCGTGTGTATAGGTCTTGTGTGGTTACCATTGGGAGTTATGAGACTAGGGTTGATCTTTTATTACTCAATGTGGTCAATTATAAGGTGATTTTGGGTATGGATTGTCTATCTCTGTACCATGCTATTCTTGATTATCACGCTAAGACTGTGATGTTGACGATGTCGGGGTTGCTAAGGTTGGAATTGAGGGTTTCTATAGGTCACACTCCTGATAGAGTGATTTTTTTTTAAGGCACAACGGATGATTGAGAAGGTTTGTTTGGCATATCTAGCCTGAATGATGTTAGTGTTGATACTCCTAATATTGTCTCAGTTCCAGTAGTGAGAGATTTTTCAGATGTATTTACTATAGACTTACCAGCCATTCCACCCAATAAGAATATTGATTTTGGCATTGATTTGGCGTCAGGAACTCAGCCCATAGCTATTCCACCATATCACATGCCACCAGTAGAGTTGAAGTATTGGAGGAATAATTGTTAGAGTTGTTGGCTAAGGGTTTCATTAGGCTGAGTGTGTCACCTTGGGTGCACCGATATTATTTGTGAAGCATAAGGATGGTTCTATAAGAATATATATTGACTATAGTTTGTTGAACAAGGTTACCATCAAGAACAAGTATCCACTGCCTCGCATTGATGATTTTGCTTGATCTGATTCAAGGTGATAGGTTGTTCTCAAAGATTGACTTGAGATCGCGTTATAATCAGTGGAAGATCAGGGATTCAGACATTCCTAAGATGGCTTTCATGAATCGCTATAGGCATTATGAGTTTTTTGATGTCTTTTAACTTGACTATTACCCCAACAGCTTTCATGCATCTGCTGAACAGTGTGTTTTAGCCTTATTTTAATTCTTTTGTCATTGTGTTCATTGATGATATCTTGGTACATTCCCATAGTAGGGAGGAGCACGATCAGCATTTGAGGATGGTACTTCAGGTACAGAGGGCGAAAAAGTTGTATGCTATGTTCTCCAAGTGTGA
Organism: Nicotiana obtusifolia; assembly: GCA_002018475.1. Taxonomy (NCBI): domain Eukaryota; kingdom Viridiplantae; phylum Streptophyta; class Magnoliopsida; order Solanales; family Solanaceae; genus Nicotiana; species Nicotiana obtusifolia. Next base: position 28,902 of record MCJB01048057.1, read on the forward strand.
GTTTTGGTTGGATTTAGTGGCATTTTTTGGGCCACGTGGTGTCCGATGATGGAATCAGGGTGGATTCAAAAAATATTGAGGCAGTTCAGATTTGGCCTAGACTTTCTACCCCGACGGAGATTAGGAGTTTCTTAGATTTGGCTGGTTACTATTATCGGTTTTGTAGAAGGATTTTCATCTATAGCAGCTTCGTTGACTAAATTGAATCAAAAGAGTGCTTTATTCAAATGGTTGGGCGATGTGAGGAGAGCTTTTAGAAGCTCAAGACTATTTTGACTACGGCTCCAGTTTTGGTATTGCCCTCAGGATCGAGGATGTATATTGTTTATTCTGATTTTTCACGTGTTGGTCTTGGTTATGTGTTGATGCAGGATGGTAGGGTGATTGCCTATGCATCATGCTAGTTGAAGTCAAGTGAGAAGAATAATTTGATTCATGATTTGGAGTTGGCAGCTATCGTGCACACACTCAATATTTGGAGGCATTATTTATATGGCGTGTCTTGTGAGGTTTACACTAATCATCAGAGTTTCAAGCATTTCTTCAAATAGGAGGATTTAAATTTGAGGCAACAGGGATGGTTTGAGTTGTTGAACGATTATGATATCACTATTTTGTATCATCCGAGAAAGGCTAATGTGGTAGGAGAGCCTTGAGTAGAAAGGCGAAGAGTATGGGGAGTTTGGCATTTATTCTAGTGTTGGAGAGGCCCTTAGCTATGGATGTTCAGGCATTGTCCAATAGATTGGTGAGATTGGATATCTTTTAGCCTACCAGTGTTTTTGCTTGTGTCGTTGCGCAGTCATACTTGTTTGAGCGCATCAAGGCTCCCCACTATGATGATCCTACCATATCCTACCAAATTTTTTTGAGCATACTAGAGTTTTTTCTTGTGTTGTTGCGCAGTCATCCTTGTTTGAGCGCATCAAGGCTCGCCAATATGGTGATCCACATTTGCTTGTCCTTAGGAACATGGTGCAACGAGGTGGTGCCAAAGAGGTGGCTATTGATGATGATGGTTGCGACTTTAGGGTTAGATTTGTGTTCCTAATGTTGATGGATTGAGAGAGTGGATTCTTGAGGAGGCTCATAGTTTGAGGTATTCTATTCACCTAGGTGTTACAAAGTTGTATTGTGATTTGAAGCAGCATTATTGGTGGAGAAGGATAAAGAAGGACATTGTTGGGCATATTGCACGGTGTTTGAATTATCAACAGGTCAAGTATGAGCATCAGAGACCGGGAGGTTTGCTTTAGAAGATTCATATACCACAGTGAAAGTGGGAGTGTATTACTATTGACTCCGTAGTAGGGTTGCCGTGGACTTTGAGGAAGTTTGGTGCGATTTTGGTCATTGTGGATCGGTTGACCAAATCGGCGTATTTCCCTCCGGGTATGACTTCTTATACTTTAGAGAAATTGGCTAAGATCTAAATCAGAGAGACTGTTCGCTTCTATGGTGTACCTGTTTCTATCATCTTGGATCACGGCACTCAGTTTACATCGCACTTTTGGAGAGTTGTTCAGTGTGAGTTGGGCATGCAAGTTGAGTTGAGTACTACATTTCACCCTCAGACGGATGGGTAGTCTAAGTGGACCATTCAAACTTTGGAGGATATATTATGGGCATGCGTTATTGATTTCGGGGGTCAGTGGGATCAGGTTCTACTTTTGGCGGAGTTTACATACAACAAAAGCTACTAGTCTAGTATCCAGATGGCTCCATCAATGTCGTTCTCCGGTCTATTGGTTTGAGCCTAGTGAGGCTAGGTGATTGGGCATATATTTGGCTCATGATGCTTTAGATAAGGTGAAGTTGATTCAGGAGAGGCTTCGTACGGCGCAGTCCAAGTAGAAGAGTTATGCTGATAGGAACGTTCGTGATGTGGCATTCATGAAGGGTGAGAAGGTCCTTCTTAGATTTTCTCCAATGAAGGGCGTGATGAGATTAGAGAGGAAGGGAAACTTGAGTCCTCGGTACGTTGGTCCATTTAAGGTTTTGGAGAGAATTGGTGAGGTGGCTTACATGCTTTGCCAACCAGCTTGTTGAGAGTTCATCCTGTGTTTCATGTTTCTATGCTTCGGAAGTATCATTAAGATAAATCACATGTTTTTTACTTCAGCACTGTGTAGTTGGATGAGAATCTGGCTTATGAAGAAGAGCTGGTGGCCATTTTAGATAGGTCGGTTCAGAAGCTCAGGTCTAAGGAGATTGCATAAGTGAAGGTCCATTTGAGAGATCAGTCGATTGAGGAGGCGACTTGGGAGACTGAGCATGATATGTGGAGAAGATACCCTCACCTTTTTGGTACTTTGGGTTAGATTCTAAACTCCTTTGAGGACAAATATTTGTTTAAGACCGGGAGAATGTAGCGACCAGACCGAGCGTTTTGTGAATTTGAACCCCATTTTCCATTTGATGTTTCTCGTATGCTTGTTTCTTGTCCAATGACTCGAGGGGATGGTTGGTTTTTGTTTTGGGGAGGTTTTTGAGTGAATTAGAACACTTGGTTCCTTAGTTGGAAGCTTAAGTTGTAAGAGTTGACCTAGGTTTGACTTTTGTATAAATGATATCGGATTGGGGATTTGATGGCTCCCATAGGTTTTTATGGTGATTTTGGACTTACGTGTATGTTCAAATTTGGATTTGGAGGTTTCTAGGGTGTTTTGGCTCTATTGCCGAAAGTTAGCAATTTGAAGGTTTGGAGAATTCCTGAGTTTGATCAGGAGTTGACTTTGATAATATCATATTCAGATTGTTGTTCCAGAAGTTTGAATAGGTTTGTTTTTTCATTTAGGGCTTGTGTGGAAAGTTTGGATATAATCCGAATTGGTTAGGCTTAAATCGGATGCTTGGTTGGAAGTTTGGAAGTTAACGAACTTAAGAGAAGCTCAAATTGTGCTTTGATTGTCGATTCTTGATTTTGATGTTAGTTATGGTGCTTTGAGAATTTTGACAAGTTTTGATAAGGTATTGGGACTTGTTGGCATGATTGAATAGGGCTCTTGGGGACTCGGGTGTGTTTCGGGGTAGTTTCGGACCATTTCTCTTTGGTTGGGAATTGTTGGTTTTCTTGTGTTTAGCAGTGCTTCGCGATCTTGGAGCTTGTCTCGCGATCGCTGAAAAGGGGAGCTAACAATCGAGATTTTCCTCTTCGTGTTCGAGTGGATGGAGTCGAGTTCGTGGAGAGATGGGAGCAAGAGCATCACGTTCGCGTGCAGGGGGCCGCATTCGCGATTGAGTGGTGCCATGCAGATGGATTGCTTTCGCGTTTGCGAACTAGCCTAGCGTTCGCGTATTAGGCTTAGAAGGTCAGACACCGCGTCCACGAAGGGAACTTCACGCTCGCAAAGTGGAGCAGCAGCTAGACTAATTTTTGGCCTTCGCGATTCCAAAGGGTGTCCCGCAATCTCGATACATACCACTGGGCAGATTATTTTATAGATAAATTTCGAAATTTAGCCATTTTTTCATATTTTTGGACCCTAGACTTGGGAGAGGCGATTTTGCCTTGGAGATTTGCACACAAGACTTTTGGGTAAGTAATTTCTACTCATTTTCTGTATTATTTCAAGAATCTACATGGATTATTCCCACCCAAACTTCGGAAGTTTGAGGAAAATTTGGGGGTTTTTCCTACAATTTAAGAGAGTGAAATTTGAGGGTCGAATTAGACTTGGTTTGGGAATCTAATCACATGATTGGACTCGTGAGGTAATGGGTAGTCGGGATCTACCCCTTGATTCGAGCTTTGACCATGTAGGCCTAGTTGACTTTTGTTGACTTTTAGGAATTGAATAAAGATTGAGGCTTTATTGTTTGGAATTTATTCTTATAACTTTAATCTATGTTACTGAGTTGTTTTTTGCTAGATTCGAGCCGTTCGGAGGCTGATTTGCCATGGAAGGCATTTTGGAGCACTGATTTTTACTTGTTTGAGGTAAGGATCTTATCTAGCCTTAGTTTGAGGCACTATTTGCTTGAGTTATTGATGATGTCTATGTTCCAAGGGTGATGCACATGCGGAGGGATGAGCATGTGTGCATGCACCAATTTTTATCCATGTTAGGGATAGTCCTTAGGTTGCTGTGCATGCACCGATTTTTATCCATGTTAGGGATAGTCCTTAGGTTGCTGTTGTATTTTATCTTGTATTGGATACAATGCTTCTTGCTATCATGCTTCATATGTTTGTATCCCTTCGTGAGCTTCTTGATCATGCTAAAGATCAAGTGTAGGCTAATTTCATGTTCAAGCATGATAATTGTTGTTTTGTGGCATATCCGCCTAATCTGAGCTGTGGTAGCACACTTCGCACATGCATACATCATAGCATGTTACTTTTTTTGGTCCACGACTATGTGATTTGATATCCATTATTCGTACATATACATTCTTATATGCTTTTTGAGTGATATGGACTGGATTGGCAGCACGTGAGTGATTCGTGCAGTTTGAGTTATGATAGCATGTAGTGGTCCGTGTAGTTGTTATATTATGGCACATCAGTTGTTCATGTAACGTGTGGATAAGGATACATCCCCTAGGTTTTCCTCTCATATTTCTCTCTTAATGATGTACACGCGGTATGAGAAAAACTTATCAATGTTAGGTATTTGCATCTCTTCTCTATTTGCAAACACCTCGGGTGTATATATGATTTTATTGCATATTAGATTACTGGATCAACTGAATCTAAATCCACACATGGATATGTTTTTTCCATTGGTGGAGGAGAAATATCTTGAAAGTCGTCCAACCAGACATGCGTTTTATGCTTTATAAAGAGTCTAACTTTAGACAAAGTTGGTAAAGAAGCTGAATGGATCCGGAATTTCTTAGAAGATATTTCATTTTAGCCCAAATCGTTGGCTGCTACGCATACATTGCGATAGTCAAGGAAATAGAAAGGGCTGAGAGTGTGATTTATAAAAAAGAATCTCGTCACGTGTGGTGAAGATATAAAACTGTTAGACAACTATTCTCTAGGTGAAATTTTTACAATTGACTACATAAAGTCAAGAGATAATATATCGGATCAATTTATAAAAGGCCTAACTAGAAAGGTAGTTGAGAAATCATTGAGGGAAATAAGACTATGGCCGAGGACAAGTTATTTAATCTACTTAGAAAACTGGAGATCTCAAGATCTAGGGTTAACAAGATCAAAGAGAGTTATGATTGACGGTTCAACATATTAAACAAAGATTTAGTCCATTGTCGTGATGAGACAATGTTTAGTTATGAGGATAAGGCGTTAAAGCTTTTTAATGATTTTTAAGTTTGATATAGAATTACAAATAGTGTATCTATAGGATTATACATTTAGGAATCACCTGTATAAGTGTGAAGTGTTAGCCGCTTCAAGGAGAATTTTGTAAGGTCAATTATATATGCTCTTATGGAATCGGATAGCATTCATGGCTGAAAAGAACACGATAATAATAACCAAAGACAGCTAAAGGTTAATTGTGTGACTTACATTGTCTAGGTATATACCAAAGCTTGATTGTTCAAAGATATCAAGTCGATCGATTAACCGAGTATATCTGATATATGTTCACTACGGAAAGTTCAAAGGAAAACCTACTTATCCAGATATGACTAATCCTTACTTGCGATTCCCACAATTTTTCATGGATATTTTCATGAAATAGTCATTCCCTATTCATGGGGGATTATTGGGTATTTTAAGGTGTGAATGGGAAAAAGCATCTTTTGGGTTGCACCTCTCCAACTCACCCTTTCATTTCCTATAAATTAAGAGGCTTGGCATCATTTTTCATACACTGAAAATTTTATAATTTGTGTCAAGTGTGGTTTGTTCTGCCATTTGAGTTCGACGAAATTCTATAATTTGTGGTGCCGCTATTATAGAATAATTTTTCGTTCTATCCTAGAAGGAATTAATCCAAATACCTTAGGTAACAATGAGAGAATTAAATTCCTTAAGTACATAAAAAATTGATGGGCTCAAAATATTTTTACATTTCTTTTCTAAGTTCCGCTTTTTTTATTTTCAGTTCTGAACACAGTTTACTAACATAGCAATGGACCTTAAATTCCTGACGAAGAAAAATATATTTCCTTCCTTCTCTTCCTAGTAGTAAGTAGGTACTGCCTTTCATTGTTCTTCTCTCAGACGAGCAAGACATACACCTTCACAAAAAGCCATGACGACAGGCTTCTTGTTGTAGGAGAAATCCTAATTAATATGAAAGACTAAGTTCAAAATGGAAACAACAAAAAAATTAATCATAGTCATAGTCACCTGGTTGTCCATAACATTATATCATCAATATGAGGTGTCGGGCCAAACAAATAGATAATGTATCTAGTTAATATTGTGGTGTATGACTATTTAGAGGAAACTGCTGCTTGCAATCAGAGAACCATTGACGAATTTTAGAAAAATGTAAAGCTCTGACCTTGCAAAAGCTTAGTATCATCAAATTCACTTGGTCAAAATCCACCTGACAGTGTCTGCTTAAACGCTATGCTACCTTTGCTATCCTGACTATTTATACTTAAAGAGTACTAAAGATTTGTACTGTCCTCACAGAAGATTTTACACTATAATTCAAGTTAGATATCAGGAAATGCCCCTTCTAATGGAGAGAATGGGAGTTTACCTGCCTTGTTATTGATCATATTGATTAGCCAATGTAACGGTGTTTCAGCCGTAGCATAATCACTAAGCTTGCTATTCTCATGGAATATTGTTGGGATCACGGGTATGGAGCTCGAATTTGGTAAATTTCAGGAAAAACGGAATATAGGTGTCGTACTTAAGTGGATTTAAAGAAACAGGATACTGTCGTTTCTCCTCAGGACTCAAGTGGTAGGTGTATCAGCGATCACATGGAGTCCAGTTCTTCATTAAGATGAATCCATCCTATAAGGTATCAGATAACAAGTTGCCAAGTAGCGACTATAATTGGCCATGGTTAATTGATGAATGTAACATTACAGATTGTATAGCAATCTCTTGCATAAATTTATGTACCAATCTTGTCATTGACGTGCTAATCATTCTTTTGTCACATTACTTTTTCATTTTTCTTGGGGTTTTTGTGTGAATTTTCTTAGCTATTAAATTAATAGGCTATAAAAGAATGTGACTCCCTTTTGATAAAGCTATAGAAACTATGGAAGACATTGTGAAAACTGAGTTCCTGGTATTGCCTCATTGATAGAAACTAGGAGTCCACCAAACAAAAGGTTATGTATTTGTTTCCATAGTAAATAGATAGAAAGTAAATGACACACAATATTTACGTGAAAAACTCCTTGCTCAAGGGAATAAAATCAAGACCTACGCGAGTAGGATTTCAACACCATTAAACCGAACAACTTCAGATTATAACCTATTGCACTCTAAGAATTAAACTCTTAATCTCTCACCCCTTACAATAACTCTATTGCAAGCCTTTGCAATAACTCAATTACAAAGCAAACACCTTTGACAAATTCTAGTGAAGAAAACCAAAACAACAATGGTTGAAATTTGTCCTACAAAATTACCTCTCGACATTGGTGTATGATTACAAGTAAAGAACAAATGACAAAGACACAAATAACTTAAAGAATTAAGACATCTTCAGTGTTGGGATGTGGTCCTTGACTTTGTAGCAGCTTTATTCTTGAATGCTCCTTGAGAGTAGTGGCGGCTAGCACTTGAGAGAATATGATTTTCAGATTCGCAAGTGTTAGGTCAAACCTTGTATCATGTTGTTTATATATGAGTGATCATGTGAGAAGAGATGGGGACATTTTATCTTTTAGTTTGGCCTCTAGCAAGCGTTTACCGGTAGAACTCGGAGTTGTCCCGGACAAGGCGTCATACCTCATATCCCCTTCGATCACGTAGAACTTTATTTCTTGAGTTGTCCCGGCAGTGTTTACTGGTAGAGTTATCTCCTCTTTTGTGGTCTCGCATGCCATGTTGAATCCATTCAATATCCAGATAGCCGGTACGATTTGATCCTGTAACCCCAGTTGCTCTACGACCCTCAATCTGATGATGTTGGCCGAGCTACCTGGATCAATCAACACACGTTTAACCCGATATTTAATAATAAGTACAGATATTATCAGTGCGTCATTGTGAGGCTGTAAGATTCCTCGGCGTCTTCATCGCTCAATGAGATAGCTCCTTCCAAAACGTAGTCCCGGGTGCATTTTTCTCTCGTGATAGAAACTTTGGGGCATTTTTCTCATCGGCCCTTGTTCGACCTATTTTTGGCGTCCCCATTGTTGAACTATCGAGCAACTTCTTCCCTTAACTGTTGGCAATCCTCGGTCTTATGACCGTGAGTACCATGGTACTTACACATCAAATTAGGATCTCTCTGGACAAGGTCAGACTGCAACGACCGGGGCCACTTAGTCTCTTTGACGTGCCCTTATGGCTGGCACTATGCTTGCAGCGTCCACATTGAAATTATACTCCGATAATCCTGGTGCTTCCCTACTCCCAAGCGACCTGTCAAACCTGCTCTTGTTCATCAGGCCTCGGCCGCTCAGTCCTCGATTGTTTCTCTTCTCATTCCTTGTCAGGTGGCGCCCGGATCCGTTTCCCTCCGATCCACGCTGTATGGCTAATAGCGATCTCAGACCGGCCTCGGCTCTTGATCAATGGTTCCCTTAGACCTGTCATCGATTATGATGGGGTTAAACAGATCCCGAAGGGGACCCGAGTTGGTCATCTTCGACCCTGATCTTTGATTGATATCTGTTGTGGACGTTGGCCCATATGACCGTTGGGTACTCCACCAAGTCTTGCTTTCACTGTCGAGAGGCCAGGTAACTTCGGGAGTTGAGCCCTTGAGTAAATGCCTGAACGGCCCAATCATCCGCAACTGATGGTAGATCCATCTGTTCCATCTGGAACCTCGACACAACTCCCTGAGCATCTCGTTGTCCCTCTGTTTGACCTTGAAAAGGTCTGACTTCCTGGTCTTTACCTTGATGTCTTTGGCATGGTCCTTCATTAAAGCATCTGCAATCATAGCAAACGAGTCGATAGAATTCGGAGGCAAGTTATGATACCATATCATTTCTCTCTTGGACAAGGTTTCCTTGAATTTTTTCAACAACACCGACTCTATTTCATTGTTTTCCAAGTCATTCCCTTTGATCGCGCATGTAGAGGAGGTTACATGCTCATTTGGATCTGTCATCCCATTATACTTGGGAATGTAGGGCATTCGAAACCTATTTGAGATTGGCTTTGGTGCCATGCTCGCGGGTAAGGCTTCTAAATAAACTTTTTGGAGTCTGATCTCTTCAATATCGGAGGCACTCCCCGGATCTGATTGACCCTGGAGTTGTACGTTACCAACTTCTTGTCGTTGGCCTCAATCTTTTTCTCGCTTGACTCTACCTATTTTGTCAATGGTTCGAGTATCTTCATCACCTCGGAAGTTTCCCCGGGCCTGAATTTACTCGATTCCACGCGAACTTGTTCATCCCCCCGAGTACTTTCCCGGGACTGCTCGGGTTCGACCCTGTTAGGGGCGTGGCTTTTGTTCTGCAACTGCGCTGTCACCGTTGAGCCTATAACATTTCAAAAACCAAGCGCAGGCTCACCCCATCACTTTCACCTTCGGCCACCTCTCGAGCCACTGGCCGGGGTCCCCCGCGAATGCTGTTTTCGGGATTAGTTGGTAGATTGATGTTGATGGCCACCTATGAGTTAGCATCAACTGGGTCGGCGGCTTGGACACCATTGGGATCGACAAGAGGCATATTATTGTTGGGCATCACGTTATTATTCTTACCATGATGGCCTAACTCAGCATCAACGTTCAAGTGAGCAGACTAGGAATTTGACATTCTTAGGCTAACCCGGAATCAAAACTTCAAAGAACAAGTGTAAAATATGGTGTGTTATGGAGATTCATATCAAATCACCAGTATTATTCTTAACCCCACGGTGGGGAGCAAACTATTTACCTTCAAATTTGAGTAACAATTAAATTTATACACGGTTTAAAGGATATGTGATTTAATTCATTATGAATGAGTAAGAACAACAGGTGAATAAGTTAGAGATAAAATAAATGATCAAACCAATCACAATGTGGTGATCAAGCCCGATCTAGGTTGAACAGTGGAATTTATCCTCGATCAGACCCTCGATACAAGCTCGGTAGCAAATAAATAAGGGAACAAATGAAGAACACTTTGAACAATAGCTAGAAGACAAAATAAGCTTTTATTGCTTTGATTTTCATGTCATATTGTGTCAAAATAAAAGAAACATTCCCATTTATATAGTAGGGGAATTTCAGTCCTACTATAGTCTAAATAAAGTAAAAATCTTCTTTTTTCGTTAATGTTGATCTGCCGTTGATACTGGACGGAATTCGCGCCGTAATATCCGGTTGAGGGCGATTATTACAGCCATTTACTCGTCATGTATAACCATTATCCACGTTTCCCGAGGTCCAGAAGCTATACTTGGTCTGGGTTCGTTACTTCACTGTGCCCGATCTTAGATACATTGTTCATTCCTCCCGAGTTTCAATACGAGGGGTTCTTAAGCCTAGACTATAATCATGTCGAGCCATGCTTCCTCTTTGTTTCCTTATCAGAAAATCGGGAAAAATTCTGTCTCGATTTTACCCGTACACACTGATCTTTTCCTCTTTGAATGTGGCATTGATTTTTTATCACTACAAAGCTTCTTTAGGGGATGGCTACTCTTTTTGCTGGATGATTTTGTGTATGATTTGGGCAAATTTTCACTTTAGAAGGCGTAGAAAGTGAAATTCGCTATTAGTGATTAGCACATGAAACTTAGAACTAATAATAAATTTGATACAAGGACAATGATTGATGCCTTCAGAGTCCACAACTATACTAAACGGTGCAACAACTTAAGAAATAAAGTTCATCTTTGGACGATCAAGCATAAGATTTTAGAGTCCGGAATTAAAGTGGGATTCTTTTGGACTCAAAAGATACAAATAGATTAAAAAAAATAATTGTGTATCATTTTATATATAGCGCGGTTATTCATTGCGCTATACCTTAACGGCACGCTTGTCTGTTAAGGTATAGCGCGGTGAATAACCGCGCTATATATAAAATGTCCTGCCCCAATAATTGTTCTGCACTTAACTGACCACCAATAATTCATATGGGTATAGCGCATATTATGTATGCACTAAATATATAATGCCTACTATTCATGCGCTATACTTCAATTATTGTACCCCCGAAATAGTTTTTTTCTTATTTAAGGAATTCCAAAATTAGGTAAAACTTCATTCTGGATCCTTCAGATCTTCCCAAATATTTGTTCGTTAAGTTATTTTGCATTTTGTCATAATGTCCGAAGAGCGAAAAATTAGGGTTTCATTATATTGGGGGTGAGGTTGTGATGGAGAATAACTCAGTACGCTATAGTTGTTCTCCACAGCGTCATGTTAAGTTGACACTTACAATGGAGTACGATAGATTGGTATCGTTGTTATGTAAAAGAAATGAGTCTGAGCAAACGTTCGGTGATAAAAGTTAACCGGAAGATATCTGTATTTTGTTACTCCGCAAGAGGTTGCTTGTTATACTGAGTTTAACATCGAAACAATGAAACTCTGATAAATATTTTGAGGACTCCGGATGAACACCGGGAACTCTCTGTGATAAAAATGTTGGAAATGAACGTCAAGGCTGAAGACGTTCGCAATAATGAGGTTCCACAAAATAGGGATATCCCTCGATCATCGGGTAGTTTTTTTGGAGCAGTTTTATCCGAACAGGTCCGGGTGAAAGAGTTTGGCCAGATCTAAACTTATCTCCACGGGGAATGCGGAGCGAGGACATAATTTCTCCCCAAATTTACATAATCCACAAGCCGAGTGGTAAAACTCAATTTTTCTTTGTGTTACGATATTTATTTTTATGTATTGAATATGTATTAACACTCATATATTACGGACAGTTGGAATATCCTTAGTTTTGGTGTGTTGGATCATGGTGGTCCATCCGGGAGTCTTCATCAACAGGATAATGTGCATCATGGGATATCAACACATTATGATTTGTAAGTGAAGTGATAAAGTTTATATGTAATGTTTGGATGAATTTGAGAAACTCATTATTTTATTGGTTAGGCAGTGAAAACGAGCAACTTGAAGGTCCTGACCTTACACAATTTCCCGAAGACGATATATTTAATCGGGATCTAGCATATGCGCAGAGTCAGGAAGATGATAGTGACTATGACAACAATGCTGACGAGTCTGGAGATGACACACCCTTCCCTGATGAGGATGGCGATGATGAAGACGAGAATGATGAACCTGATTTGACGATGGAGCATGCTCTACCTCCCTTTAGACCAAGAGTGTATGAGTCCCATGTGCCGTTTTATTCTCCGTCTCATTCAAGGGAGATTCCCTACCTTGATCAGTCACCAAGTATGCCGGATGCCGATGCCCTCACAAGGGATCTTGACGAAATTCGGACAGCAATTTGGGATGAATCTAGAGCAACGGTGTTGTCAAAGGGTATGCTTTTTGCTGATAAATTACACCTAAGCAGGGTGGTGCGAATGTACAACACAAAAGAGTGTCATGAGATCGTGGTTCATGAGTCAATCTCCGGAAGTATACAAGGTTATTTTTCGTAGATGGTTTCAAGGTTGTAATTGGATGCTGCATGCGAGAAAATTGAAAACAAATATGTGGATTGTGGGAAAATACACTGGCACCCACAGTTGTGAAATGGACACATTCAGTGGGAATCATTTTAACTTGAATGTTGACTTGATTTTTCTTGTCTTGATTCCACACATTGAAGTGTCCATAAGTTACAAGATCAAAGAGTGTATAATATATATCCAGCAGTATATGGATGTACCATTACCAAAAGAAAGGCATTTCTCGGGCATAAATGTGCGTTTGAAAATGTTTATGGTAACTGGGATAAATCATTTGCCGCTGTACCCAGGTACATGGCTGCATTGCAACACTTTAACTCCGATACTGTTGTTGAATGGAAGCTTGAGCGGAGTCCGGGAATACCAGAATACATATTCAGATATGTGTCCTGCCCTTTTTGAGTTCAAATATAGCGCGGTGAATAACCGGCTATATATAAAATGGTACACAATATTTTGTCTTTTTACCTATTTACGTCTTTTAAGTCCTAACGAACCACACTTTGATTCCAGACTCTAAGAATTTACATTAAAACATTTCCATTCTGTACCCAAAGTTAGAGATTCTAAAAATACTCATATGTGTGCTCAACTACTTTCTACCTTGTGTTGTATCAATGTAAATGTAAATCTACAAGTATTTTCCTTGTTTTCCCCAATTCTCAAGGGATTAACTGTGATTCTCCACTTATCCTTAATGTGACTCGAAATCGTTACAGCAAAAAACATGATAAAGAAACAAGTCGAAAAAATAAACTTTACTTAACACAGAAATTCTCTCCATGTAATGCTAAAAGTCCAGAACTTGCAACTTTTGCATTCGGTCCAAGAACCAAGAGATTTGTTGAACTACTTTCTAACCAAACAATATGTCTATTGTCTATTCTTTCCTTTTTCTTGGTCTAACCTTTTAATCTTTTACTTTTGACCAAATATAGGTTAAACTTTAAAGTAAAGATTGTGGAATATCATATAGATTATTTGTACACAAGCTTAAGAAGATTGATAAAAAGCAAAAGGCAAAGATGCAGAATCAGTAGCATAAAACCACATGAAGTCACCGGCAATGCCAACAGTTATAGTCCAATCGAATATCACTTCGAATCATTTCCCTCTTTTTTTTCTTTTTCGTTAATTTAATATTTTTACCAATAATGCAGCTCCATTATTCAGAAGGGTTCTGCATGGAGAGTGAAATGGGAATGGGCACACTGACTAAGACCTTAGCGGTCGTTTGATTCAAAATCAGATTATCCTAATATCATAATCTTGAGATTACAAAGATAAATAATCTCACCTTCTATATGGAATAGATAAATCCTCAAAAGTTTGATATAAATTTTATTCTGATTTTAACTAATACTCATAATCAAATACTGAAAAATTTAATCGCAAAGTTTTTCTTGGGGTAACCTTAATCCCTATAATCAAACGGCCCCTAGGGTTTTGATTTAGAGTTTTAGTCCCTATCTAGACAAGGAATCATTCACAAACATCTACAATAAGTAAAAGTAATACAAGCCCCCATCACCTATCCCCCACTCCCACCTACCCACCACCCCCTCTTGTCTCCAGTCTTTTGTTCAGTCAGAAGGGGCAACATGAATCTCGCTGACTAATTGGATCATGGAATTATCAGTTACATAGGTAAGAACTAATGCTTCCATAGGTTCACTACAATCCGTATTAACTTACTACTTCAGTTTCTTGTTTGGGAAAGCTGGATTGTAGTATCTAATAGTACTTAATTCTAATTTTTCAGTTTCATCCTTATTGCTCTAATCAGTGAATTGTTGATTAAGTGAGATATTATTAAAGATAAATGGTAATTTAACTTAGACAAATACTCTTATAAGTAAAACTAAATTAAAGATAAATGGTAATTTAACATGTTAGATCTCAGTTAATTTCAATGATGCAAAATAACCAATTATTCTTTATGTGCAAGAACAGATTCTGAGCAATAAAATGGAGGCATATGGAGGCAAAAATTAATCAAATGAAAAAAGGAAAGAGAAGCGAAAAAATCAATCAAGGAATATGGCAAAATCAATTAAAAGAGATATTATAGGAAGGTTCTCAACCAAAGGAGATTAAAGGCATGAAATCATCAACTAAAGATTCTCCCGCTTAAAAATGTCAATCAAACCATCAATCAAGGGATTTGGCAACGGGAATATTCTCTCATTTAAGCAAGAAATCATTCCAAGTACGCGAGTCAAGGCAAGTCAGCAGAAGAATGAATCTTGGAAGAATCAATTTATGATTCCTTCTGAATACAACTTCCTTGGATTTGCAATCTCTCAAAAAGACGTACAAGACTTGGAGGCCTCGAGAAGTATAAATGCCTACGGCACCGGCCTTGGAACGATATACTATGATCAAACCAACTTCAATCTCTTCGTTCTACTTTAAACAGAACGCTGTAGTCTGCTTTAGATTTTTGTGTAACAAAGAAGATAAGAGAGAGAGAAAAGATCATTGGTGAGGCATTGTATCAATTATAGAGAGAAGAACAAAGCGACACAGGTTGTTGGCGTATAACAACATCAACTCATCTGTACTAAGCCACTTCATACTTGAAAGAGATCACCCTTGCAATCCAAGGGGACTGGATGAAGGCTTCACTCTGAATCCGAACCAGTACAAAAACATACTGTGTCATTTATTTTCTACAATTTATCTTTTGCATTCTATTCCTTAAAAGTCCAGTCGAACAGATCGCAAATTAGTCGACTACCTAAAAAAAGAAGAAAAGAAAATACAATTCACTCCCCTTTTGCACTTTCATAACATAGACAAATACTCTTATGAGTACGACTATTGGATATCTTTCTTAAGGAGTAAAAAGAAATTTTAAAGGACAAACAATTTTGACCGAATATAGTGTACGAAAATCTTTATATTTAGACAAGTATCAAAATATTAAGTAAAATTTTTTTGTGTACTCCCTCGTTTTTAATTTATGTGAACTTATTTGACTAGGCACCGAATTTAAGAAAGAACGAAAAACTTTTAAAATTTGTTGTCTAAAACAAATCGTAGATATTTGTATGGCTATAAATTATTGGTTCATATAAATTAAAACCGAGGAAGTAATAATAATAATAATAATAATAATAATAATAATAATAATAATAATAATAATAGTAATAATAATAATAATAATAATAATAATAATAATAATAATAATAATAATAATAATAATAATAATAATAATAACAACAACAACAACAACAATAACAACAACAACAACAATAATAATAATAACAATAGTAATAACAACAATAACAACAACAATAACAATAATAATAACAATAATAATAATAATAATATACAAAACTTTTTGCGAATTTCAAAATCCAATTGTAAATTTTGATGTCCTCATTCCTCACATTATCTTTCCCTTTTCTCTTATTCGATTAACCCGACCAGAGAAAACACATCCCTCTTGTCTTCTTGCTCTCTTTTCGACTCTCAATCTGAAAAACAAGTGGTAAAAAATCAAAATTTGCTGCTCGTGAAGTTGTCGAGGTCCACTTTAATTACCATATCTGAACTTTAATAGGTAGATGTTGGCCTTTAGATTTAGAGTTTTTCACCACAAAATAATGGACACAAAAAACGTTAGGTCAAAAGTTTTGAGTATTATTCACTTATGTGGAGGCTAGAAAGGTACACAGTCGTTTCCTTCGTATCACACCTTAAAGAGACATGTGGGATCTCGGTCTATAAACTCTTCTTTTTGAAAAAAAAACCATTCTATTCATCGGTATTTATCACCCGACTAATTTAATTTCTCATTAAAGAGGGAAACACTTCCGAGTAAGATCTTGCTTATTAAAAGAATTGAATTCGAGACTTTTAAGTTAATGGTGCAGGGGATTTCATCTATTCCGTAAACCTTATTAGTAGTCTATAAATCTATACTATTTTCTCCCTTCCAAAAGAATGTTTCTATGCTAATTCTAAGACAATGTCTGAATTGACTTAAAAGTTGGTCAAACCAATTTAAAAGCGTTTTTTTAGTTTGTTTTTGTGATTGATAAACTCAAGAAGTACTTTTAAGTCAAGTGCTTTTAAGCCAAATTAAAATAACTCAAAACAAGCCAAAAACATTAAGTTGGTCTAACCCAACTTATTATTTTTTAGCTTAAAAGCACTTGAGATTGGACCAAACAAATTACCTTATTATCTCTTCTATGTTCTTGTAATTCCCGAAGTAGCCTCTCTTACTAAAAGCCCTAACCCCATTCCTTTCTCCCATTCTCGTTGTTACTTCCTAACCGTCGTAGCAGGTGCGATTGCGTTTTTGCCGTGTGAAAATTTTTTGGTTGTTAAAGACATGTAACCGAGTTAGCTCTTGAATGTAATCTGAAATGCTTGTCATAGTGGGATCGAAGTTATCTTATTATTGCATGAAATTTTTACACTTATTGTAAGTAGGCAATTTTGATGAATTACAGCACTATCATTTTCAACGTCGAATTTAAAATGAAGTAATGCAAATATGTGATACCACACATATTTTGCATTTCTCACATTGCTAATGAAACTTACGGCGTTGAATGATTGTATTTTCTAAATGAATTTTTTTCATTATTTATATATATTATTTGCTTACAAACTTTTGTTAAACTAGTCTTAGGATACGTGCTTTGCGCGTGTATTTATATATTTTTTTAAAATCACGTAAATATTACTAGACTATATGTTTGAATTATACGAAATTATAAAATAAAATTTAGAGAAAAATTCCTGAAAATTATGAATATTGTTCCTATTAGTTAGCTCAATAAATGAAAAATTATGTCTCACAAAAGTTTTCAGATACCTAATTATAATTAAAGGGGACTTTTGTCGAAATATTTTGTGAAAATTCACATGACCTGAAAACAAAAAAAGAAATGCTTTTCATATGATTTTCTAAATATTTATCAACAACACGAATGAAAAAATTAAGTATTTTGGTCTTTTAGAGATTGCTAATGAAAAGATTGGTCATACACCTAAAAAATTGATAGTGACAAAAGTCTAAAAATGAGTATTAATGTTAAGTTAATATTTTACTATGAATAACTTAATATAACAAATAATATAGTGAGATATTGTCATTTATTGGACTAAATGCAAATAAAAAAAATGACAATTCACTTATAATATATTTTTTCTTATACTATTTTATCCTAATTACTTCAAATTAATCAATTTGACTCTTAATATACTACACTTTAATCGATTTTGCGCAATATTCCTTTTATCCCAAGAGTTTTGTCAACTTGACAAATAATTTTATTTATGTGATGAATTTTGAAAAGAATTAAATTAAATTTTTTGCTAATTAGTTAACTCAAAGGCGTATTTATTTATTTCACAATTAAAGATAGTAATTTAATTTTTATTGATTCAAATTCTTAATGTTTGCTCATCCCAAGTTTTAAGTCTTAATAAAATTCAAATTATATTTTCAACAGGTGAGACATTTCAAATGTGAAATGATGATCAATGGGAATATCTTGAAAACGATTACCGGATTTAATACCTTATAAAGATGAATTACTTCTTTAAAGTTTGATAAAATTATATTTAAAAATTTGGCCTAATTTTTATTTGCAAATAGTAATAGATACATCACAAATCGACTTAAAATTACCTTATCTACATGTTGTACCAAAGCTTAATGTCATGCATTATTGTTTATTCAATGTGTGTAACTTATCTTGAAAATATAATCTGTACATTGAGATCGAAATTATTCATTTAAAAATAGTTCAAATTTTCATAAATAAAAAATAGTTCAATTAAATTAATAATAATATTTTATTATTGGTATTATTACAGACCCTAATGTGAATCATTTTTGTTTTGTTTTAACCTAATTTCATGGTGCCTTACACACAGACAGACTAGAATTAGGTGGCAACGCTGTCATACAATACAACCAAGAAGCTAATTATTGGCCTTGCACACGCATTATCAATTTATGGTGGTTGTTAATTAATTTTAAAGTTAAAATATTAAGAAAAGTAAACATATTAAGTTATGTTACGAATCAAATAAGGAAAGAATTTTGAAGTCCTACATTATTAGGATTTTTATGTATTACAAACAAGGAAGGATTCAATATTTAATATTTTAGCTGATTTTAAAATGTTAAATATTAGAAAAATAATAAAATGACTATTTTGTCTAGTGTGAACTCCATTTTAAAAGGGTAAAAAAGACGAGCGATATTTCGCTAAGAACCTTCATGCTTTCAATATAGTATAGAGTATTAGTATTATTTTAAAGAATCAATTTATATTTATTAAACAGAATCTTACATAATGTTATAACTCAAAATGAATTGAGACACATATTTCTATTTGAGCTAATCTAACACTACACTCTTGCAATAATAAACTAATTTTTTGTGTTAACACCTTCAAGGGAATTTCAGTCATTTTAGTAGGAAAAAGTATTTTTCAGTAATTGTTTACCAAACGCATCAACTATTTATTTTCAGTTTCAGCGCTTTTATCCAAACACACAATTACCTATTCATAAAATCAGCTCCAGCACTTAAAAAGTGCTTGCTTTTGTTTAGCTAATCCAAACGCGCTCTAAAAGGTAATCTTCAGATTCTAAAATTAAATTACTACTGATATTTGTATAGTTTTGTGGAAGTTCTTTCTTTAAGAAAAAAAAAAATGCACTTATTAAATCTTGCAAAGCAAAATAACATCTGACATTTATACTCCTATATTTTTTGTTTTCGCATACAACATATTAATAAGCACGAGATTCTTGTTTTAAAATTCCGGAGTCTCATCGATGTTTGTTGTTGATGGGAGAAAATACCCCCCAATCTTACAGCAAATGGTCAAATGGACCAACTGTTGGTGGTGTAGTACAACATTAAACATACTACAGAGTTCAAATATGTGTCTTTGAACGTTTGGCGACTTTTTATCACATTTCTGTTTAGATTATACACAAATCTATTTTTGTTTTGTTATCTTTTTCTGTTTTTGCTTTTGTGCAATAGATGCAAGTGAATAGACATACTTTTTAACATTTGAAATATATTTTTTATTAGCTTTCACGCTTCAATTTTTTCTATTTTCGATGGTTCATATTTGGTGGGGTGTATTGTTGTCAGACTAGGACCACCACAATATTCCTATAGCAAATTCAAATATGATATAATCTACGGATGAAGCCAGCGATACTGAATTCATTCTCGTAAAAATTCTAAAACTGAGGTGATATTATAAGAACATTGTTTACCCTGGACTACGAGTAACAATTAAATTTATATGTGGTTTTAAGGATACGGGACCTGATCTAATACAGTTAATTGAATAAAAAGAAATAGAGATTAAATTAGGAAACAAGAAAAAAGCAAACCGCCAAGGTTGAGTGCTCTTTCCGTGCTAAAGGCTCTTTGAACTAAAATATGAAGTAGACAGATGAGCAAAAGTAGACAAGCTTTTCTTTATATTGATTGTATCTCGTGTTGCCTTTACAAATGGGGCTGTTTGCTTATATAGGAAAGGTGAAGAATTCTATACAAGGTAAAAGTCTCATTTACAAGGTAAAATATTTCCTAGAATTAATGGATTCAACGTCTATATTGATCTGAGCCGCGATTCCCTCCGGATGTTTGTGTATCACGAGATTTCCGGTTCTTCAGTTACGCAAATCAGATAACTTTACTATAGGATGTTTTACCCTGATCGGCCTCGACGATTTCACTTCGAGCGCTTTTGGCTTCGAGCTTCGTTCAAACGACATCCGGTCTCGGGCTTCTTATGTTCGATATTTCGGTCTCGACCTCTCGGTTAGTAGCTCCAATTGACGTTGGTCGTCAAAACTCAAAACTAGTATTTTCTATATAAGCGATCGGGTTCGACCCTGTTAGGATATACTATTAACCATGTGGTTTGATTATAGTATTATGTTTTATTTATTGGAACAATTGTTTATTTATTTATTCAATTCAATGAAATCTTAATTCAAATAGATCATTTGTTCATATGTGTGCCCTTTACTTATATAGTAGACGATTTAGTTTATGGAGCTTTAGCTCATGCGCGAAAGATTAAATTGTCGGTTCTTATAAGTTATAAAGTTAATGTTCACAATCAAAGATGAAACTGGGCAAAGCATCTTGATGATTGTAGCATAAGATTAAATTATAATCTATCTTGATTATGGGAATGGTTTAGTTCCGACTTCTTATGCTAGTACATTTTTGTGTATTGAACGGACCAAGTAGAGATAAGTGTTTTTGTACTGAATATATAAAACTACATCTCTAGCTCATTGAATGTTCTTATACTCTTAATCTTGATATAATTATTATGATCAATGTGCTTCGTTCATTATTTTGATTTATTAAAAGGTACGACTCAACTGCGAGTTAATGTATTCCTGGTAAATTGAATAATGACAAAGTGCATTTGTGAAATAATAATTAGTTGATAGAATCCGTGTCTTGACCATTGAGATTGATGATACCCCTTTATGGATGCTTGAAAGTTTTCATGTGAAAACCCTGCAGGTGGATTTTGTATCCGTCACATGAAATAAATTAAGCGTAAGTATAAAGGATTAAATTAGTCAATAAATTAAATTGTCAGTAATTTAATTTATCTGATTGGTATTTGTAATCTTAACACGAGGAGTTAAATAAGTTTTAATGAATGATTTCGAAATTAAACTGAGGAGTGCAATTACAATTTTCTAGTGGAATAAATTGTAATTTATTGTGGTAGGATTAATTCATTCATATTCCGAATTAATACCACAATAGGAAGCCTCGTTATTAAATCTGTGGTCCCTACTGTGCCTGAATATTCTAGAACGAGGAAATTAAATAAGAAAATAGTATCCTTGGTGGGTTAGGAGACTGCTACACATTTTTGGTACGTAGTAGACTCCTACACGTTTTGGCTACTAAGACTTCAAATATGTTTTGGTATTATAAAACCAAGAGGCAGCAAA
>MCJB01048058.1:9600-20426 GCA_002018475.1 Nicotiana obtusifolia
GGGGGAGGGGGAGAGGGGTGATCGCGTCCAATTGCACACCTCAAAAGAAGTATGAAACGGTCGTTTACAATAATAAAACCCAATTAAGAGTCGTGTGATTGAATTATCTTGATTTGCACTTCCACAAAAAGGTTTCCATGCTATTTCTAATTTAACACTACAGATTGCAGAATAAAGAAAGAAACTAGGATAATTGTTTTTGAGATTTTTCAAATTGATAAAAAGCATAGGGATGTGACCATTACCTAGGTGTTTGCCTAATGGGATAAAGATCTTAATGCTTGTTTTGTTGATCGGGGCGTATTATAGCTATCAACTCTAAATTACCCGCTCAATACCTCTCGGTGAGAGAGTGGTTTTGCCGAATTTGGCTTTCTCAAGACCAAATGGTATCACACTAAACAGTTAATAAAAGCTCAAGTCGTTTATTACAATCTCTAGGTTGAACACTTTAATTGGTTAATCAATCTGTCGATTGACCCAATTCTTTGTCAGTCAAGTTTTCCTAGACTAAGTCTCTCTTTCTCAAGTGTAGACTAAATGAAATAGCCAGGAACTAATGTTTGTAACCATTAATTCTACAAATTTAAGCATGAACTAGGCTAAATAATAAACACCCAATCATAAATAAACACTAAATTAGATACCTATAAGGTTTACACACTAGGATTGGGTCACAACTCGAGTAAAAATCTAGCTACTCATACTTGGGTTTGAAGAAAAAGAAGATGAAAGACTAATTAAACTCATAATGTAAACTTAAAATAATAAAATCTATTGTAAAATACACCAAAATATAGTAAACTTCCAAAAGAGGCAAAGAAGAGCAGCTATAGTAATTGCTGATGTCCAAAACTTGACCTGATTTCGTGAAACTATTCTATTTATACAAGTCTAAAAATCTCGGATAAAAGTGCTCCTCGGGAGGTTCGTGGTCGCACCATTCAATGTGCGATCTGCAAATTTTTTCATCTTGGCAGGAAGTGGTATTTTGCGGTCGCACATCTTTTAACTGCGGCCGCGAGGCGAGCTTCTACGGTCCACACAATTATGTCTGCGGTCGCAAGCCAATCTTCTGCGGTGCGCATAATTATGTCTGTGGCCGCACATTTCTTCTGCGGTCCGTATTTCTCAGAGTCATGGGACTTGAAAATTTGCACACTCTCTGATCTTGGATTCTAGCCCAGCTCTTGCAGCCGCACATTTCATGTGCGGTCCGCAATTTTCATGAATGTCTGCTGAATTTTCCTTCTTTGGTTGCGGCCGCAGATGAAATTCTGCGGACCGTACATTTCATGCTTCTGTGCCCTTTATTTCTTGTGTTTAGATTACTCCTTTTTGAATCGAATTTCATCTGGGGAGTCCAACTTCCAGCATTTATGTAATTTTGCACATTTCATTCGGGAACACAATTCAATGCTTTTAGCTTAAAACAAAAGTTAAAAGGCATTTATAAGCAGTCAAATTCCCCACTTATCAACTCCCCCAAACTTAAGTCTTTGCTTGTCCTCAAGCAAATAAATTAGTTCCCACCTCCACAAGTTAAGGATCATTTCAGCGAGTCGAAGGTGAGCCATCCACACATCAGTTGGGACCAAAAATTATCCACACTACTTATGTATTATCAACAAGGAGACAAGTTAAACATTTACGCACATATAGTTCAAAAGTGACATTTGAGCATCAAGAGTTAACTTTACTCATCAAGGACGGTCGCTCTCTCATGTAGGTCATTGTGGATCCCAAACTCTTCCTCCCCTACTCTCTGTTTTCCTAGCTCACTTAAGACTTTTAGCACTCAATCCAAAGATTTATGAAAGGTTCACTCATCTCTCTCAAGAGAATGTCGCAAGTACGGCTTCAAGTACCATAGGCTTGCCCCTTATGTAGATCGTCACTAATGTAAGCTCACTCGGCTCGAGATCAAATAGGACTTCTTTCGGGATGTAATGAAGGCTTTTGGATTAGGGTTGGATACAATATGGTTGAGTGGTTACACCTTCCTTAAGTATTCCATCATTCATTTTTCGGCTCATACTTTGCCGATTCCTTGAGACACTTTCTTTTCCTTGGGGGACTAGAGAGGTTTAACATCACTCTTTCTTGATCATTACATTCATATTTATCCATGTTTGGGATCATTGCCTTTCTTTGAATCCCTTTAACTCTTCTTCTTATTCATTTTGTTGCATTTTTTTGTTCCTTTTTTTTCTTTATCTTTTGTTCTCATCATTTCTTTTTCTCTTTTTGTGCCTTGATACCCTTTTTCATTTTCCTCGTCTCTCCCCCAAACTTACGTTTTTACCCATTTATTTTACATGAGTGTTAAGAAAAGTTTGGGTGCCAAGAGAGGGTCACAATAGAACGGGTAACGACTTGTAACATGATTTTCAAATGAGAAAGGCTAAAGGCTCGAAGAGGTTAACTAGGGATGACATCATTGGTAGGAAATAGAAAACTCAAACGGGCCAAGAAAAGCCTACAATCACTTCTCAAGCCAAGCAAAACTTAGGATTTCGCATTGAAACACATGCAAGTTCTAGACTTTTCACACGGGTGCTTGGATAGCAACAAAACATCTCACCACTCACGCAACTGGATTGCTAAAGAGGACAAAGTTGAGGGCCTACAACGTCCACATTCAAGTTTGAAGATCACTATGGTTCAATTAAATCACTCGATGGTTGCCAAAGTCAACACAAGAGTCACAAAGCCACTGACTAGAGCTATTTCTTTCAAAAATCTTAGTTTTAATCATAAGCACGTAGTTAAGTGTGTTGGTGCCAAATGAAGCACGATTGATTCTTCGAGCATGGCTCAATTAGGTTTTTTTATTCATTACTACTACTATTATTACCTAAACACAAAATGGACTCATTCCTTTAAGAAGGTTGTCATGCCATCCATCGTTGGGTCGCACAATAACAACCTTTGGAAAGAACCGTGGCATTAAAAAAATCAAAGGCTTATTATCTATTAAAACATAAAAAGAAGCTACTAAATCAAAAAAGAAGCTACTAATAAAAAAGAAGCTACAAAAATTAAATATTAGCTAATAAGAAAACAAACATAAAGAAGCTACAAAGCCAAAACTATCGAAAGCATAACGAATATACATAATGAGGGAGAAAGAGAAGATATATACATAATGAGAGTAGTAGAAAATAGTATCAAGTTATTACAAACCAAATGTCTCTGAATCATCAAATAAGATTAAATAAACTCCACTCCACTGAATAAAATTAAGCATTGTCCCAAATGCTTAACAAAAAAAGAGTAAAGGAAGAGAAATAGTGAAGAAAAACTCCCTATGGTTCCTTGGACATCTCTGTGTCCCCAGCAATGTCACCACCCTCAGTCTCTTCCAACTAGATCTCATCATCCTCAATTCTAGGAGTGACTGGGTTGGTGAACATCTGGCGCATTGCCTCGGCAGTGTCAGCAACATAGTCTGGCTCCTCAGACTGGCTAGCTAGTGCTACCGGTGCTGATGATGCTGCAGGATCTGGGCTTGAAGAGTGTGGGTCAATCAGCCTGTCGAAGGGGATATCTTCGGCTGCAGCAAGCTTTGTAACCTGTCTCTGGAGCTTGTCTACTGATTTCTTGCTGGCCTGGGACTTTCTCATTTTCTTGACTTCTTTGCCCATCTCTTCGATCACTGACCCGTGCAGTACCTGGGTGGCCATGATGGTGTTCTGGTTCTCTAGGAGCTTCTTCAATGTTTCTTCCACAGTTAGGGGAACTTGAGGTGCCTGAATAGAACACTGTGCTACAACAGTACTGGATAAGTCAGACAGTTTTTCAGTGGCTATCTATATCCAGTTGCTGAGGCTCGCCAATGTCTGCGAGACTCGCAGCGCAATAAGTGGAGCAGTAGGCATGGGCACCGGCTTCAAAGTCGAGGTGGAACCTGTGACAGGAACTGCAGTGGGAACTGAAGATGGTGGTGGAGGCATAGTTGCTGCACTAGATAAAGGCTCGGCCAAAGTGGATGGAATATCAACTGCCTCTGCAACTACCACCGATAGCTCATCAGACTGGCCTGTGGTAGTGGACGGCTGACCCTTTCTCTTAGAGTTGTGTGCATCCATCAGCGAGTACCATGAGAAAGGCTTCTTCGCCGCACCTTTGTATCAAAGTGCCTCGGCTCTACGCTCGCATTCATGAGATACTCTGTAATATTGTTAGGATACGAGTAGGATGTGTCAACTTGCCGAGCGATCATACAGATGTTGGCCGAAATCACGGCACCCACATTGATAGGGTACCCAGCAATGATGGAAGCAACTAGAGCTAGCTGAGGGATCGGGAGATAGGTCTCATTCTGGCATGGGTCCAGTCTGTTGTATACAAAGGTTTGCCACCCCTTTACCTCAAAGCTCAGAGTGCTCCTGTGAATAGAAACCCCCAATGTGATCCATGGTGGTGGTGGCCCAGGAGCTACTAGCATCTCTGCTAACCAAGGACGAGCTGCATCCCCAAGTGCACACTTCTCTAAGTACTGTGTGGGCTCGACATCATCAAATCCCAAGTATGTGTTCAATGTGTGCTGATCAAATCGCATTTTGAGGTTTCTC
Organism: Nicotiana obtusifolia; assembly: GCA_002018475.1. Taxonomy (NCBI): domain Eukaryota; kingdom Viridiplantae; phylum Streptophyta; class Magnoliopsida; order Solanales; family Solanaceae; genus Nicotiana; species Nicotiana obtusifolia. The sequence continues at coordinate 14,178 of MCJB01048058.1, forward strand.
ACTTTCGTCACCTTTGTCCTTTTCTTGATATGCGCCACATTGGCGTAGAATTCCCGGACAAGGTACTCTTTAGCATCCACCACGCTCTGGGTAAACCACACCCACCCTTTACGTTCTCTAAACTGTCTCAATACTGCAGGGTTATACCTCTCCAATTTTTTCAACTGAAACTATCGCTCAAAAGTGAGCGATCTCACTGGCCACCATTCACGAAAGTTGGAGAAGGCGGCCTAGCTGACAAACCAGTCCTCCCATATCTCTTTCTTCTTCGGCCTTTCAAGGCCAGCAACTATAGCTTCTCCCCCTCTGCCATCATCGGGAATGTCCTGAACTGATGTCTCAAGTGCCTCAGGGACAGGTGCAGTGGAAGGCTCAGAATCCTGACTAGCACTTTCCAAACCCTCAGAAGGGCTGTGTGATGATGACGGCTCATCCTTCCATTGAAACCTCCCTGACGGCCTAGACTGTACTGCCGGTTGTTCCTGAACAGAGGCTGAGTTACCTTCTGATATGTCCCTAGATGCGACATAAGAATTGGTCTCGGAAAGGTCTGCACCTCTCCCTCTTCCGGCTGCTGTTTTCTTTCTAATTTTCATGTTGTTGGGCACTAGGTAAGGGTCTCTTCCCTCATCATCGAGAAGGGTCACACCTTCCTTTCGAAGTGTCGCCTCTGCCTCTTGATCGAACCATTTTCTATACCAAGCAAAGGTGATTGCTAGTTGCAATTCAAGTTCAGACATATAATGAATGTAAGGCACACCAGAAGACACAGTGAGAAACACAGTTGAAACATGCTTGCAGGATAGGGATCTGTGGTCTGCACATTTTTCATGGCGGCCACAGAATGGGCCTTGCGGACCGCACAATTTTGTCTTGCGGCCGCAGTTGTGAATTGCGGTCCGCAACTCATAGACCACAAATATGCCAACTCTCTGATGACAGAGAATTGGCTGATGTGCGACCGTAACATGTTTTCTGCGAACACCACATTGTGTCTTGTGGCTGCACATTGAATCATAAATGTTACACTTCTATGAAAACAGTAAAAGAGCTATTTTTTGGCCGCAATAGAAATTCTACAGTCTGCATAATTTTCCTGGCAGCCGCAGACTCATGCTTAGCTAAAGTGTCCCTAGACTCACTTCTGCGGACCGCACAAATATCATGCGGCCGTAAGATTCAAACAATTACGAGCATTTAGTATTTTTATCTAGGGCTTGCAATTTTTTTGCCCAAATTTTGACATGGTAACAACATCAAAGCATGAAAATACATTTACCCTTTGCCCTAGAGCATGTACCAGTTTACCTACTACAATTTCCCCCCACATGGTTGTACAGTTAAAATCTACAGACAAATGGTCTAAAATTTGACTAAAAACCTAAAATTTAAAAGGAAAAGATTAACAAGATTATGAAGCATACCTAGTGAGTGAGCGTAATGACTGATTGATCGAAGGTGTTGTAAGAATGCACAGGTAGACTCAGCAAGAAACTTGTAAGAGATTATGTGTTTTTTTTGCTTAGAGAGGGAAAAAGGTAACAGTGATCGTAGCCCTCTGTTTATACTTGTCGATTTTCTAAGGGAAAGAAGAGCGAGTACGGATGCAGAATTTCAATTGCGGACCGCACTCTGTTACTTGGTATGCTGAGACATTATTTTGTTTGCGGTCCACAGATTTTTGTGTGCGACCGCCGATCCTTGTGGTGGACCGCAGATTTTGTGTTGCGGCCGCAGATCGGCTATTTTTCTGACGGACCAAATTCAGAGAGTTGTCATTTTTCATCTTCTAGTTGTGCGGTCTGCAAGTTAATTGTGCGGCTGCGAAGCACTTTTGCTGCAGCAACCGTAATTGTGTGGTCCGCACAATGCAACTGCGGTCTGCAATTCTTTCAACATTTCACCAGATTTCTTTCCATAATTCCTATAAGACACACTCATTCTTGCAGCACACTTCAAATCAAGTTAGCACAAAAATAACTCCTAACTACAAAAGAAACAAAGAAAAGACAAAGAAATATGGGTTGCCTCCAAAGAAGCGCCTGATTTAATGTCGTGGCACAACGCAGAATACCATCAGCTGAAATGAATCACCGCCACGACGTGGCCATCGCCAACTTTTCCCAAATAGTGCTTCACCCATTGACCATTGACTCGAAGTACCTCATCATTTTTGTTCTTCAAGTCCAATGCACCAAAGGGCGTCAGACCTATAATTTCAAAGGGATTGCTCCATTTAGACTTTAGCTTTCCGGGAAACATCCTCAACCGTGAGTTGAGCAATAATACAAGGTCACCCACCATGAACTCTTTGTTCCAAATGTATTTTCCATGAAGATATGTCATGTTTTCTTTGTACAAGGACGAACTTGCATAAGCATAATACCGGAACTCATCCAATTCATTCAAATGTGCAACCCTCAAGTTAGCGGCTACATCCCAATCAAGATTCAACTTCTTTAGAGCCCAAAAGGCTTTGTGCTCAAGTTCCACGGGAAGATGACAAGCTTTTCCGATCACTAACCAGTATGGCAACATTCCGATAGGTGTTTTTTAAGTTGTCCGATAAGCCCATAATGCATCATCAAGCTTATTAGACCAATCCGTCCAGCTAGCATTCACTGTTTTGGACAAAATACTCTTTATCTTTCGGTTGGAGACTTCCACTTGACCGCTTGCTTGTGGATGATAAGGAGTCATGACTTTATGAGTAACACCATACTTGCTAAGTAAAGTGTCAAAAGCCTTGTTGCAAAAATGCGACCCCCCATCACTTATGTTAGCCCGCGGAGTGTTAAACCTTGTGAAAATATTCTTCTTCAAGAACGCCACCACACTTCTCGCCTCATTGTTGGGTAGTGCAACGGCCTCAACCCATTTAGACACATAATCAACCATGACCAAGATGTAGGTGTTTCCACAAGAACTCACGAAAGGACCCATAAAGTCAATACCCCACACATTATAGATATCAATCTCCAAAATGGTGGTGAGGGGCATTTCATTTTTCTTTGAGATTCCACCGGCCCTTTGACATCATCACATCTTTTCACTAAGTCACTTGCATCCTTGTAAAGAGTGGGCAAATAGAAACCGCAACTTAGCACTTCGGCCGCCGTTCTTGCTCCACCATGGTGACCACCATATGGTGAAGAACAAAAAGCCCCAAGAATTTCCCCTTGCTCTTCTTATGGTACACATTCTAATCACCCTATCTGTGAAAATCCAAAAAAGGTACGGTTCATCACAATAATAATATTGACAATCCTGTTTGAGCTTCTTCCTTTGGTTTGAAGAGAACTCATCCGGGATTATTTCACACACAAAGAAATTTGCTAGATCCGCGAACCATGGAACCTCCTTCATTGAAATAGCCAAGAGTTGCTAATCGGGGAAAGAGTCACTGATTTCAAGGCTATCATGCGGCCTCCCCTCCTCCTCCAAACGAGACAAGTGGTCTGCCATTTGATTTTCACTCCCTTTTCTATCTTGGATGTCAATGTCAAATTCTTGCAACAAAAGCACCCATATCATCAACCGAGCTTTGGAATCTTTCTTGCTCATAAGATAATGAAGTGCCACATGATCCGTATGGACAATAACTTTCGCACCCATCAAGTATGGGCGGAACTTCTCAATTGCAAACACAATGGTAAAGAGCTCTTTCTCCATGACGTATAGTTGATTTGGGTACCATTCATGGTCTTACTAGCATAGTAGACCGGATGAAAAATCTTGTTGATGCGTTGTCCCAAAATAGCTCCAACCGCTATGTCACTAGCATCACACATGAGTTCAAAGGGGACACTCCAATTTGGAGCGGTGATGATGGGAGTGGTTGTCAACTTGAACTTTAACAATTTGAAAGCTCTCATGCAATCATCATTGAAGTTAAAATTAGCATCTTTCTCAAGAAGCTTGCACAACAGGTTCACCACCTTTGAGAAATCTTTGATGAAATGCCGGTAAAACCCCGCGTGGCCTAAGAAACTCCGCACACCTTTCAACGAAGTTGGAGGTGGAAGTTTAGAAATCACCTCAATCTTTGCCTTGTCAACTTCAATTCCATCATACAACTTTGAAAAGTCGCCGATGCATTAGACAAACCAAATGGCATCCGCTTGAAGGCGAAAGTACCATAGGGACATGTAAAGGTTGTTTTATCTTGATCCTCCGGAGCAATAAGGATTTGGTTGTAGCCCGAATAAACCGCCAAGAAAGCAATAGAAAGCACGGCCGGCCAACCTATCAAGCATTTGGTCAAGGAAGGGAAGTGGGAAGTGATCCTTTCTTATGACTTTGTTGAGCTTGCGATAGTCCATACACACTCTCCAACCGATCACCGTTCTTGTAGGAGTCAACTCATTCTTATCATTGGTGACCACCGTCATGCCCCCTTCTTTGGGACACATTAAATCAGAGAAGTCCATGAACTATCGGTAATGGGGTAAACAACCCCGGCATCTAACCACTTGATAATCTTCTTTTGAAAACCTCTTGCATAGCCTCATTGAGTCTCCTTTGATGTTTAATATATAGTTTGGCGTCTTCCTCCAAGTTGATCTTGTGCATGCAAAATGCGGGGTTTATTCCCTGAATATCCGCCAATGTCCATCCAATAGCCTTCTTCCTCTAATGTAGCGCTGCCAATGTAGAATCTACATGCACGTTAGCCAAACAAGAGGAAAGAATAATTGATAAAGTAGAACACGGGCCAAGAAATTCATACCGATGATGTGAAGGCAATGGCTTCAACTCCAAGGTAGGAGGCTCTTCAATGGAAGGCTTTGCAGGAGGAGTTTTCCTATTTTCAAGATCCAAGGATAGTTTCCGGGGTGCATAATTGTACGACCCCATTCCTTCCAAAGAGTTCACACATTCCATGAAGCCATTTATCTCGTCATCATCAAAGTTGAGCAAGACAACCTTCAACATATCAGCAACATTGATTGTTGAACTTGTATCATCAACAATAACATCAGTCACCAAGTCCACGAAAGAACATACCTCGTAGCTATTTGGTTGCCGTATAGACTTGCACACATGGAAAACCACTTTTTCATCACCCACCCAGAAAGTGAGTTCTCCAGCTTCCACATCACAAAAAGCCTTCCTTGTATCAAGGAAAGGTCTTTCAAGAATAATCGGCACCTTATAATCCACTTCATAATCAAGAATGACAAAATCCACCGGAAGAATGAATTTATCAACACGAACCAAGACATTTTCAATCACTCTCAAAGGTCTCTTCATTGTACGATCGGCCATTTGCAATCTCATAGATGTGGGTCTTGGTTGCCCAATTTCCAAGGTCTTGAAAACTGAATAGGTCATCAAATTGATACTTGCCTCGAGATCACAAAAACTCGGCACTTCCAATTGTACAAGGAATTGTGAAAGCACCGGGATCTTCCAATTTAGGAGCCATTGAATGTACAATTGCACTCACTTGATAAGTGACCTTGATAGTTTTAAAATTCATTGACCGTTTCTTTGTCACAAAATACTTCATAAACTTTGCATAGCCGGGCATTTGTTCCAAAGTTTCAACTAATGGTACATTGATTGAGAGACTCTTCATCACTTGAATGAACTCTTTGAATTGATTCTCGCCATTTTTCTTGGCAAGCCTTTGAGGGTGAGGAGGTGGAGTCTTAGGCAATGGTGCCTTTGCCTTTTACACTACCGACTCCTATATGTCAATAATGTGATCCCTAGACGGGTTCACCTCCTATTGAGTCTCTTCCACATTGTCATCAATATCAATCCAAACTTCATCATTTGATTGCATCACACTGCTCGGGACCTCCTCTTCTTGTACCACTTGCTCATCATCCCCAATTTTCTTTTGACTTGAGGTGGGTGCATTCCCACCTCTTCCACTTCTTGTAGTAACGGCCATGGCATGCCCTGTGTTATTCCTACCCTTTGGGTTCATCACCATGTCAGTTGGTAGTGCCCCTTAGGATGAGAATTGAGAGCTTGAGAGATTTGCCCCATTGCACTTCTAAGATGTGGATCGATGTGTTGTGTGAGGCAAGTTGAGCATTCGAATCAGTATTCTTTTCCATCATTTTCTTGAACATGTTCTCGATATGCCCCATCTTATTGGTTGAGGAACTAGGACCACGAGGAGGATAGGGAGGCGGGTTGTTCGGTTGTTGATATGTCGGGGGCCTTTGAAAGCCCGACCTCCAATTGCCTTGATTGTTGTTCCATCCGCCTTGATTGTTAACCCCCCCCCCCCCC
>MCJB01048058.1:26843-55124 GCA_002018475.1 Nicotiana obtusifolia
AAAATAAAGGTCGGCGAAAGTTATCATAAATTTCTCTAATAAATTTTCTAAACTTTGGGTCAAATGTATCAGACCATTTCTCCCAATATATAGAGATTTATGGGACCCACGACCTACCGAATCGAAGGTCTACGCGTCTAGTTTGCAAAAAAAACCTCACATCAAACCGACATTTGAGTAAAAAGTTATGATCGTTTTACTGCAGACTATCCAGGCTGAAACCGGGTCGCGAACCGGGTCGGGTCAAACAAGTAGTATAAGTCGGCAAGTTCAACTTTTCAGACCTAAAAACATTTCACTTTCATTCTAAAACAGTAAGCAAGCTTAAGAGAAGGGTCCATGATGTCCTTGAGTGATTAAGGTGCGTTTTTAATGATTTCTACCGTTAAAATTTGCCCCCGTGCCTAGAAACGTAATCTCTGCGCTTTGCAATCGTTTCCCCCTTCTATTAGCTATTTTGGAGCTATTCTTAGAAGATAGGAATTTGATATACTTGCTGGTTTTTCAGGTTTTATGCTTGGTTTTCCAAGGTAATCATCTTGGAGCTCTTTTATGATCATTTTTACAAAGTTCTACGGACGTTTCGTCAAGTTAGGGTTATATGGAAAATCTGCCGATTTAAACTCCATAATGAACTGTTTATAGGTGCGTATAAGCTGTATATATATAGTGTTTGCGAAGCTTAGGACGTAAGGAACAAATTCTCTAAAAGAAATACAGGCATTCGGACGTTCGTTGGAAAGGTATGTTAAGGCTAAGCTCCATCCTTCTTTTTAGCACGAATTCTTGGAAATTCCTAAGACATCAAATGTGATATTTTACTATTTTATTATTAGAAAGACCTTCTGTGAAAGGAATTGGGATTGTAGCTGGAGTATTTTCATGATGCTATTAGGTTGATATTCCACTCATTCAGTTAAATAGGGTACTCGACATCTATATGTTATTTTGTCGGCTTTCTTTACTATACGTCTAGATATATGAATTCTTATTCATCCTTGGGTTGTGTGGCTAAATAAAAAAAAAGATTTAGAAGTCGAGTTAAGTTTTCAAGCTTATTCAAAAGAAAAGAAAGCATACAAGGGTCCACGAAACAATTGTATGCGATACGAATGTGATTATGAGATCATGAGAATAAGAGTACCTATGAGCCAAGATTGGCTAAGTTCTTGTTATGGCCTACTATGTGCATACAAAGTTCATATCATACATAGCATATTATGCATGGACTTTGAGCTATAATCGGAGGTAAGGGGCCTAATTGCCCGAAAAACTATATATATTGTGCAGATGGCCACGGGTTGGCAATATGATACTGGTTAGCTACCGGAAGAGACTGCCATTGCTAGCATTTGGTTGGGTATGTCATGCATTTGCATTACTATATATGTATTCACGACATACGATTACACGAACATACCATGCATATTTGATTACTATGAAGTAGGATGTCGGCCATGGAGGCTATCAGAGTTTCAGTGTCAAGTGGTATCTCTATTACTTCGTTTACATTAGCTATGTATGACTCTACTGCCTGCCTTACATACCAGTACATTTTTATTCGTACTGATGTCCCGTTGCCTGGGGACACTGCATTTTTGTTTCGTGCATGTAGGTCTAGATAGGGACTCTGATCGACCCCTCCGCTAGGAGTTCGAGGTTCAGCTGTGAGTTGGTAACCTCCACCTCTTCCTGGAGCTTACATAGAGTGGTTACTTTTGTTATACAATTTGGGTATAGTCGGGGCCTTGTCTCGACAGTGCTTGTGACACTCTTAGAGGCTATTGTGGACATAGTATTCTAGGTTTCTTTTTGTAGCTTTCAGTTTCCAGCCCATATGCTTGGCATGTATATATATGTGTGTAGGCATGTATGTCTCCAATTGCGGCCTCGTCGGCCAGCTAGTACTTTATTATTTTGGCTCGCCTACCTTTGTTATATGGCTTATTGTTATGCAGGTCATGACCTTAGTGGTCCAGGCTTAGTATTTCAGATGTTTTGCTGCCCGATCTGTTGGGCCCTCAGTTTAGTTAGCTAGTATGTTTAGTGGCTAACTCGATTGAATATAGTATCGAGTGCTAGTCGCACCTCCCCTAGTTTGGGGCGTGACACTAACCTTAGGCTGAAAGTAATGATGAGCTGGGACCAGGGTCAAAGTCCAACTCCAATAACCAGCAACCGTTCATAATAATTTAAATAAAAATGGTATAAGAAATACAGTTACGGAAAATAGGCATACTTTTCAAGTATAGCAGTGGATCCTAAATCTTTCACCGAAACCCACAAAAATATATGAATAAGTTTGAAAATTATGATTTCCCCAAAAACCCTTCAATAATAAATAAGATGTTTCATTTTCAGATAGCAAGAGGAGAATACATCTCTATGCCTACATGTTAATATACATGTGAAATCATGAACTTCACCAAAACCGGTTAGCATGAGGAAATGCATCTCTATGCTTGTATCTCAAGTACGCATGTCAAATGCAATGCATCTCAATGATGAACTCATGTACTCACACACTCGGAGTACTCATTCTCACCGTACTGTATGGGGCAGGTCTAGTGCAGGAAAGATACATCCATCAATATAAATGTAAGGTAACTCCATACCCAGGGAACTCCATCCCAAATGTGAATATATAGGGCAACTCCATGCCCAGGGTACTCCATCCTAAATGTGAATATAGATATAGGGCAACTCCATGCCCAGGTAACTCCATCCCAAAAATAATATCCACAGCGCTCACTGTGGGAGTGCAGACACCGGAGAGGATCATTCAGCCCAAGCGCTATAATAAGCCAGGTCCAGGCATAAATAAATGAAACCATGTTGCAGTGTGCAGCCCGATCCCATAAATATCACTCACAATCAGGCCCTTGGCCTCACTCAATAATCAATCTCTCCAGTCTCTCGCGCTCACAATGTCATGTAACTAGCCCAAAATGATGATATGATGTATCAATAAATAACAAAAAGGACTGAGATATGATGTGCAATGAATGAATATGACTGAGTTCGGAAAATACAATTTAAACATATAATTCGACAACATAAATGACCTCAGTGGGTCCCAATAATATCGACATTTCCCTAAGCATGATTTCTAACATGAGTCACATCTCAGTTTCCCTAACATATGAAAAATAAATGAAAAATCGCTGAGTCTCAACTTCTACGATGCACGCCCGCACTCCCGTCACCTAGCATGTGAGTCACCTCCAAACAAATCACATAACACGTATAATCAGGGTTCATACCATCAGCTCCAAGTTTAGAAGTGTTACTTACCTCGAACAAGCCAAATCCAATACCATGCAAGCCAAATGATACTCCAAAAATGACATGCCGCGTGTACTGACCTCTGAACGGCTCGAAACTAGCCCAAAGCAATTCAATACATCAAATAATGCATAAGAAAACAATTCCAAATGATAAGGGTCGAATCTTTAATCAAAAGCCCAAAGTCAACCAAAAAGTCAAACCTAGGCTCATGCCTCGGAACTTGATGAAACTCACAAAGTTCGACAACCCATTCAATTAAACTAGTTTCACTCAAATCCACTCCGAATCAATGTATGAAACTCAAAAATTCACTCCATGAAACTTTAGACAAAAACCTCCAATTTTCTCTTTAAATTCATAATCCAATTACCAAAAAAGAAGATAGATTCACGAAATATTATCACAGCCGAGCGAAGAATGCTTACTCCAATCCGTGCGGTGAAATCTCTCTCCAAAGACGCCCAAAATCGAGCTCCAAGTCTAAAAAATGAGAATAAAACGACCAGTCCTCGAAAATATAGTTTCTGCCTAGGACTGTTCGCAAATGCGAACTAGTAGTCGCACTTGCGATCTCCGCTTCTGCGGTAAATGCCTCGCACCTGCGAGAAATCACTAAAGACAAGACCATCACACCTGCGGAATTTCCTCTCTTGTGTGCGCACACATGTGCGAAAACCACGTATGCTTCTACGTCACACGCCGCTTCTGCGACTCGAAATTCCGCTTCTGCGGATGCAGATGCACCCATCCTTCCGCTTCTACGGCTCCCCACATCCAGCATGATTTCGCTTCTGTGACCAAAGTGCCGCATCTGCGGTCTCGCATCTGCGACCAGCCCTCAGCAGATGCGGACACACCAGAACTAGAACCTCAAACCAAACCAACTTGATCCAAAACGATCCAAAACTCACTCGAGCCCCTCGGGACCCTGTTTAAATATCCCAACAAGTCCCGTAACATATCACAGACCTACTCGAGGCCTCAAATCACGCATAACAATATCAAAATGATGAATCGCACCTCAAATCAAACTTAATAAACTTTTGAACATTCAACTTCCAAAACGCACGCCGAAACATATCAAATCAATCCGGAATAAACCCAAATTTTGCGTACAAGTTTCAAATGACATAACGAAGCTATTCCAATTCCCTAAACCACAATCTGAATCTGATATCCTCAAAGTCCACTCTCGGTCAAACTTATGAATTTTTCAAACCTTCAAATTTTCAATTTTTGCCAATTAGCGCCGAAACCTTCTAGAAATATTCAAATGCAAATCCGGCCATACGCCCAAGTGCAAAATCACCATCCGGATCTAACGCAATCATCAAAACTCCAATCTGAGGTCAATTACTAAAAGGTCAAACTTGGTCAACTCTTCCATTCTTAAAGCTACAATCGTGAAATTCATTCTTCCATGTTAATTCCGAATAACCTAAAACCAATACCGACGATTCACACAAGTCATAATACATCATACAGAACTACTCATGCCCTCAAACTACCGAGCGAAGTGAAAATGCTCAAAACGACCGATCGAGTCGTTACATTCTCCCCCGCTTAAACATACTTTCATCCTCGAACGTGCCAAGAGTCATTCCAAAGCCATGAAACCATTGTAACCTTACCATGCTAATACTCGGGGGTGATCCCACGTCACCCTATTCCTCATTGGCCCGACAACACCACATAGTTGAAGATAATTGCTTTAATCTTAGCCCATAAACCTCATAATCTAATTTCCAACATCCAAAATTTCCTATAAGACTCAAATCTCGCATCTACACACTCTATAAGTCTGCACAGCCTGCATCAAGCCATAACCATAACCCAAGACACAATCACATGATATACCACATAACTCAAATGCTCAAAGCAATAACTTCCGACTGCAATAGTTGCACGATAACCAACCCGACATCGGTAACAAACCTCATATCAACTAAAATCTTGTTCTGAACCTTTGTACACTTGCCAATGATGAAAGAACACGCAGAAACTCTTAACTACTCATCAGATCAACAAGTCATGGAGTTCACTCTCGTCTAACAAGAACTTAAGCCAATCCTAAGCCGACTTCCGATATTACTCTTCCAAACACACCATAATAATATTTGATAGCAATCACCGCAGGCCCAAAGACTTCATCTCATCAAATATATGCTATTTTACTGACATGCCACACCAATACTACCCAGAGCCACAAACCGTTCAATCCGTGCACCAATACGCAACAATTCAAATGCACTCAAAAATAAAAATTGACTCAAACGAGAAAATCATCCCGCAAGTTCAACAGGCACCACCACAACCGCAATGCTACAAACCCATCCTACATAGTAGAACCAAGATACACGAATCTAACACAAAGGATAATATCCCAAGATAACTCGCTACAATGCGAGACCCAATCCAAACACCGGTCCTATGAAATACCTCAAGCCACAATGCTCAAAATCAAAAACCACACGCAATTCTACATTAAGTACACGAAGTGCATGACCATAACCATGGAGAAGCAAACAAAACAATATAGTATAGCCCGAAAAGATCGTAACCAAGGCGCAATCAACCATCCCACACCCCAATCACCATCTCGCCTGAATTCAACCTCAAGGCCCAAACAGAACCGCTCCGTGTGTGCATACAACCAATAAATCACAACCCCTCGTAGCATAGAAGAGTAACACATAAAGCATATTAGATACAAATAAGATTTAACTCTAGCGAATGGCATATCTCTCGACAATAACAATGGAGCCAACCAATCCAATCTGGTGTTGAATACATATCCTCATTGGGCCTGCCAATGGACCCCAAATCCACTATGGTCACCCACAAATAGATACATAACCCTCTGAAAGTCAACAATGACTAAACCATAACACATACTACAAATTGGCTAGCTTTGGTCATATCTTCACATTACACAACCACGAAACAATCCGTTTCTAAGAACTCCTGGTCTCCAAATCCATAGAACACATGAATCACCATATCTGATCCCAACTCCACCGCCCCAATGTCTAACACATCTCTCATACACGATCATCCCGCGAGAAATACTTTTATAATTCTTCCGTGCCACATAGCAAAAATCTGATTATCAGCAGTCGATCAACCAGACGAGTACCACAATACCTATGAAGCATCCCTAAGTCAAAAATCAGCGCATCTTCTAAAATGTGCACCCTTCTCAGGCATTACCAAGTAGTTATAGCATTCATCGAAACATCAGAAATTGTCCATGCTGTCTAAGAAGTCCTAACCTTGTCCAAAACTGAACTGTGACGTTACACAAACAAATCTCAATCCCACGGGACGCACCGCTCCTATTATGCCATCATATGAAAAGCACGAGAATCTCATAATCAACTTTGAGCCACAAGCAGAATACATACCCGATTAGTCAGAAATCTTTCATTTGATCCCACCTAGGAGAAAATTATAATACGCAAACATACTCCTCACACCGGTAGGAAATATGCATCTCAAACCGTGGTAGAAACCATCGAGAACTCTTCGAACCCCATTTGCACATAACCAAACCATCAGAACTGAATCTCTCTAACTCAACCAAGCCACGCGGGTCACCAAAACCAAGAGTATTTCCACAAAACACCTGTAGAGACTCACCACGTCATAAGTACCCAACCTTGTTGATCCAACCTACTACCAAGCTGTACTATTTCTCTGAGTTCCTTCCGAATTATCTTCAAGTTGACACTACTCCTCGTCATAATACCATGATCGCAAACAAAACTCACCCCACAAGACCCTAGAATAAAACCACACCGCCCTAAGGCCCATAAGCCGTTGTATTCCCTCTCAAGCACCCCAAGAGTACCACAATTGAGACACCCACTCCGAAGAGTCATGTGAACCTGAAACTATTTCCTTTGCCTTCCTGATACTGAAATATAGAATTCTTAGTGATACAAAAATATCGTGAGTCCTGACACCATCTGATGCAAATTCAAAGTCCAGCCACATACAAATCCGTATAAATTCTCAATTGCTATATATAATTCTTGAATCCATTGGATCCTTCTCGAGAGTCATCCATTCTGCTCAAATCTCGATTGTGTCTCCCAAACGGGCCAAACGACTTGTGCTCCATTAGCAGAACAACACCAAAATAAGTAATCCACACATTTAAGCAACCCAACAATTTTCTGCTCCACGCGCACTACATCCTTCACGAATAACAACTCAATCAACCCATGATTCCCATATACCCATAAAGTGTAACATATCCCGTATCTAGAAATTTCTTTACTCGACTCATCCTCGATCTCAACCTCTACAAGTCATAGCTGATCCACAAGTATGCCTCAGACCAAAACCAATACAACACGTAACCATGCAATCAAATCGTCGATAGCAGACTCCCCCACTTAGCCCAATGCCATAGAATAGAACATATGATAACTCACCATACCCATACTCTATTACTGCCATAATACGCAGGGAGATTCAACTAAATCCTTCATAATCTCACATAACACAAACCATATAGTACCTCAAATCATCTACTAAGCTCGCATACATCCACGTGACGATCAGATCAACTTTCTCAACCAAATTCAAATTCAAATCTCAACACATGTACCCCGCTGGTAGAAAGGAAACTCTCCAGACAATATTATAAGGATCACACCTCCGTAGATTACTCCGCAGGAGATAACCCACCTGCTTAGCCTCAAATTGGCATCTTGCTATACCCTTTCGCAACCACGATTACTACGCCATCACTTAATCTTACTGAGTGTAAACTCACAACAAGGCATGAAAATCTACTTAGTTCTACAATTGAACAACATGAAAATTTTTCAACACACTCATAACTCGAGAATATAAGCCACATCAAGACAGCAATCTAGCACCGAATAGTCCTTTTTACATCTCAAACAAACTATTCTCGTCACCATCAAACCATCTGAACACATCCCGCAGTCACATCATACTCATCATATAATCATCTATCCATTCATCGATAACAAATTCAACTCATAGCGACACTACTAGACATATAAGTCCAAAAGCACATGCTCACACAACCGAAATCCACGTGCTCAAGCTATAGCCATAACCCGGCCTTAAGTCCTCCAAACTGGTCCATCATCAACACACAGAAATCAGATCTCACTCCTTATCCATGGAATCACAAGCGGGCGATGCACAGCTGATGCCGAGTGCTCACATGGCAGACGAATGTGTGGAGGGAATTCAAAGAGCTATGTTTCAAGTTGAATCAATTCTGCACGATAAGGAAATAAAGATGGGAAATTATCCTAAGTACCCTATAACCTCTCGAAGATAGGTATGGACTTCATCGTACCGATCCGCAAGACTCTACTAGACAATTTCTCATGACTCGTAAAACCTATGAACCTAGAGCTCTGATGCCAACTTGTCACGACCCAAAATCCAACTAGCCGTGAAGGCATCTAACCCAACCCGCTAGGTAAGCCAATTAACTATAAAACACCATATAATAATACTGATGTGAGTCAAAGATGAGATAACTAAATTTATACAACTCCCCAAGGACTGGTAATACAAATCATGAGCTTCTAAGATATAGAGTTTACAAAGCTAGTTTGAAATAAAATACACCATCTGTTTGAAATATACGTGAACAGATCTGAAATACTAAAGCTACCAAGATCAAGAGGCAACTATGACTGGTACGCATGTACATCTTCATATTTCAACTCCCGCCCTACGCAGCTACTTTAGCATCCAACATCTGCACGCAAGGTGCAAAAGTGTAGTATGAGTAGAACCGACCCCATGTACTCAATAAGTAACAAACCTAACTTTAGGTTGAAAGTAGTGATGAGCGGGGACAAGGGTCAGAGTCCAACTCCAATCTAACCTTAGGTTGAAAGTAGTGATGAGCGGGGACAAGGGTCAGAGTCCAACTCCAATAACCAATAACAGTTTATAACAATATAACAAAGATTGTAAAAAAATTAATTCAGCTGGTTCGCAGTTACGGAAAATAAGCATGCTTTTCAAGTATAATAGTAGATCCCAGATCTTTCACCAAAACCCTCAAAAATATATAAATAAGTTTGAAATTGTGATTTTCCCAAAAATCCTTCAACAATAAATAAGATGTTTCATTTTTAGATAGCAAGAGGAGAATACATCTCTATGCCTACATGTCAATATACAGGTGAAATTATGAATGCCACCAAAACCGGTTAGCATGAGGAAATGCATCTCTATGCCTGTATCTCAAGTACGCATGTCAAATGCAATGCATCTCAATGATGAACTCATGTAGCCCAGGGAAGATCCATCCCTCAATATAAATGTATAGGGCAACTCCATGCTCAGGGAACTCCATCCCAAATGTGAATATATAGGGCAACTCCATGCCCAGGTAACTCCATCTCGAAAATGATATTCACTGTACTCACAGTGGGGGTGCAGACTCCGGAGGGGCTCCTTCAGCCCAAGCGCTATAATAAGTCAAGTCCAGGCATAAATAAATAAAACCATGTTGCAGCGTGCAGCCCGATCCCATAAATATCACTCACAATCAAGCCCTCGGCCTCACTCAGTCATCAATCTCTCCAGTTTCTCGAGCTCACAATGTCATGAAACTAGCCCAAATGATAATATGATGTATCAATAAATAACAACAGAGACTGAGATATGATATGTAATGAATGAATATGACTGAGTACGAAATTACAATTTAAACATATAAAACGACAACATAAATGACCTAAGTGGGTCCCAATAATACCAGTATTTGCCTAAGCATGATTTCTAACATGAGTCATAGCACAGTTTCTCTAATTCATGAAAAATACATGGAAAATTACAAGTTAATCGACTACACAGCTCTACGGAATCGACTGTGTCTCAATTTCTACAGTGCATGCCCACACGCCCATTACCTAGCATGTGCGTCACCTCCAAACAAATCACATAACACGTATAATCAGAGTTCATACCTTTACCTCCAAGTTTAGAAGTGTTACTTACCTCGAACAAGCCAAATCCAATACCGAGCAAGCTAAACGATACTCCAAAAACGCCATCCCGCACGTACCGACCTTCGAACGGCTCGAAACTAGCCAAAAGCAACTCAATATATCAAATAATGCCTAAGGAATCAATTCCAAATGATAAAGGTCGAATCTTTAATTAAAAGACCAAAGTCATCCAAAAAGTCAAACTCGGGCCCGCGTCTCGAAACCTGATGGAACTCAAAAAATTCGACAACACATTTAATTACGAGTCCAACCATCCTAGTTTCACTCAAATCCGACTCCAAATCGATGTTCGAAACTCAAACATTCACTCTATGAAACTTTAGACAAAAACCCTGAATTTTCTCTATAAATTCATAATCTAATTACCAAAAACGAAGATAGATTCACGAAATATAATCACAACCGAGTTAAGAATGCTTACCCCAATCCGTGTGATGAAATTCCTCTCCAAAGTCGCCCAAAACCGAGCTCCAAGTCTAAAAAATGAGAATAAAACGACCAACCCTCGAAAATATAGTTTCTGCCCAACACTGTTCGCAAATGCGAACCAGTAGTTGCACCTGCAACCTTCGCTTCTATGGTAAATGCTTCACACCTGCGCGAAATCACTGAAGACAAGCCCATCGCACCAGTGGAATTTCTTCTCTTCTGTGCACACGCAGGTGTGATAACCACGTACGCTTCAGCGCCACACGTCACTTTTGCGGCTCAAAATTCCGCTTATGAGGATGCGTAAAAGCGCCCATCCTTCCGCTTCTGCGGCTCCCCACATCCAGCGTGATTTCGCTTCTGCGACCAAAGTGCCGCATCTGCGACCAGCCCTCCGCAGATGCAGACACACCAGAACTAGAACCTCCAGCAAACTAACTTGATCCAAAACTATCCGAACCTCGTCCAAAACTCACGCAGGTGCCCCTCGGGACCTCGTCCAAATATCCCAACAAGTCCTATAACATAACACAGACCTACTCGAGGCCTCAAATCACACATAACAACATCGAATCGACGAATCTTATCTCAAATCAAACTGAGTAATCTTTTGAACTTTCAACTTCAAAAACTCGCGCCGAAACATATCAAATCAATCCGGAATGAACTCAATTTTTACGTACAAGTTTCAAATGACAGAACGAAGCAATTCCAATTCTCCAAAATACAATCAAAATCTGATACCCTCAAAGTCAACTCTGGGTCAAACTTATGAACTTTTCAAACCTTCAAATTTCTAACTTTTGCCAATTAGCGTCAAAACCTTCTAGGAATATCCAAATGCAAATCCGGGAATAAGCCTAAGTCCAAAATCGCCATCCAGACCTAACAGAATCATCAAAACTCCAATCCCAGGTCAAATACTAAAAGTCAAACTTGGTCAACTCTTCCAACCTTAAACCTTTTATCATGAAATTCATTCTTCCAAATCAATTCTGAATAACCTGAAAACTAAAACCGATGATTCACACAAGCAATAATACATCATACCGAGCTACTCATACTCTCAAACTACCAAACAAAGTATAAATGCTCAAAACAGCCGGTCGGATCGCTACAGATAGTGATAAATACATTAGGTGAGAGAGAATCAAAAAGAGATATCTTTTAAGTGAGAGAGAATCTCAAGGGAGAGATTTTAGGATATGAAAAGTTGTACATATTTAATTAAAAAGGTAAGATTTTTAAATAAATTGTACTAAAAATAATTTTGTAAAAGCAGTTGTAGAAAATATAAATAAGTCTTTAAATGATTGTATTCTATGTAAATTCCTCATAGGGTTTAATCAATAATGGGCCTGTTTGGGACTTCACCAATTTCAAAGTAATACAAAAAAATATTATTCTACAACTATGAGAGCTAAAAGCTAGTATTCCGACGAAGAAGGGTCGTCCTTCTTAGATAGAGAAAGTCCTCCTTCTCTCTTATCTTTCTTCTTTATTTTGAACCTTCACTAAAATCCTCAAAGCCATCTATGTCAGTGGATGAACCAGCTTTGTAATGCATGATGGATATCCCTCCTAAACCACCAGATCCTAACATAGATCCTATTACCAATTCCAAAACAAATGAAAAGTTCTCTTTTACAGACAAGCTACTTGCCAGCGACTCGATGCACTTCAATCCCTCCGCACATGTGCCTGCTATGTCTTCAGAGAAAGATTACGAGAAAATAATGCTTTTGGACTCTTCTTCACCAACCTATAGATCTGACGATAGCACCATTCAACTATCTTCCGAAGAAATTATGCGCATATACAATCCATGGAAATTCTCGATAATTATCAAATTAATGGGAAATCGCATTTTACATCAATATCTTAAGAGAAAAATCTAGGAACTATAGAAGCCCACCAAACAATTTCCACTAATTGATCTAGGTGAAGATTATTATATTGTTAAATTTTCTAATGAAGAGAATATGATTAGAGCTCTTCACTAAGGTGTCACGACCCAAAACTCAACCTGTCGTGATGGCGCCTATCATGATACTAGGTAAGTCGACTACTAAGACATTACCAACACTTTCAAATTTAACTTATGCTAAAACAGGTTTAAATAAGAGAAAATGTCATAAAACGAGATAGAATGTCATAACTCATTACAAAAGTTTTTCCAAAACCAGGGTGTCACTGAGTACATCAGCATCTATAAAATACTAAGTCTGATATACTTTCTAAGAAAAACAGAAACTGAATAAGTAAAATGAGGGATAGGGGAAGGAGAGTCAAGGTTTGCGGACGCCATTGCAGCTACCTCGATAATCTCTGAATGGCTGGACTCTGTCAGCAACCGTAGAGACCGAAAACACCTGGATCTACACATGAAGTGCAAGGTGTAGCGAGAGTATAACCAACTCAGTAAGTAACCAATCTAACCCTTGGACTGAAAGTAGTGAGGGGCTTGACCATTGCAGCCTACATACAGAACTAATAGTATGAAAATTTACAAAAAGTATGACAGTAACATCTCAGCAATTCATAATCTACAGGTAACGGTACAAGAATCTATGCATGCTTCCAGTTTAACAATTAAACTCAGAACATATAAAATATGCCAAGTCTAAATGATATGAGGAATATGACATTTCTATATCTACATGTCGGAAAGCATATCGTATGTGATGCAGTAGAACTACAGCCTCTCGTACTCACTCTCTCGGAGTACTCAACCTGACTGTTTCAATTCTCACTTATCACATTATTACTCAGCACTGTACGGGGCAGATCCAGCCCAAATGCAAATAAATCCAGGGCCGAACCAGCCCAATGCAAATGAATCAATAGCAACTGCGCTCACTGGATGGGTGTGCAGACTCCGGAAGGGCAGATCCAGCCCAAGCGCTATAATAAGCCAAATCCAGAAATGAATCAATAAATCTTCTGCGACGTGCAGCCTGATCCCATAAATGTCACTCACAAACAGGCCCTTGGCCTCGCTCAGTCATCAATCTCTCCAGTCTCTTGGGCTCACAATACTCATGCTAAGCAGCCAAATCAATGATACAAGATGTGACTATATACTGTAATGAAGACTGAGATATGATATGCAATGATGAATGCGACTAAATACATAGTAGCAATTAAGCAAATAACTCAACAGCAAAGATCGACTAATGTGGGTTTCAATTGTATCAGCTTATAGTCTAGACATGTTTTCTAGCATAAATCACAGCTCAAGTGCTCCATCACATAGAGTACAGAAATAATGTTCAGATAAGATAGCTACACAGTTCCATGGAATCGACCGAATCACATTTACTACGGTGGACGCCCACACGCCCGCCACCTAGCATACGTGTCACCTCAACACCAATCACATAATATGTAAATCAGGGTTTCATATCCTTAAAACCAAGTTTAGAAGTGTTACTTACCTCAAACAGTGCAAATCTCTATTCCAACAAGCCCTAGCCTCTTGAAATGGCCTCCGAATGCCTCGAATCTAGCCACAAAAAATTTAACACAATCAACATGAGCTAATGGAATTAATTCCATGAGAAAATACTACATTCTTAATCAAAAGTCAAAAAGTCAACTCAAAAGTTAACCTCCGGGCACATGTCTCGAAATTCGATAAAATTCACAAAATATGAAAGTCCATTCAACCACGAGTCCAACCATACCAAATTTACTAAATTTCGATACCAAATCACCACTCAAATCCCCAAATTAAACTCTCCAAATTCCTAACCTCAAACTCCCAAATTCCACCTCAAAAACACACAAACTAGGTGGGAACTTCAATGGGAAAACAAGATTATTGAATAAAAATGATCACAAGTGACTTACCTGAAGAAATTCCTCGAAAATCCTCTCAAAAATCGCCTTTGACCAAGTTTGCAAAGTCCAAAATGAGAAATATCACGAAACCATCGAATTTAATGTTCTGCCCAGTGCCTTTGCACCTGCGGGCCAAATATCCGCACCTGCGGAATTGCTTTTGCGATAAAAGTTCTGCTTCTGCGGAAGTCACTTACGTCCACAGGGTCGGCATCTGCACTCTAGGTTCCGCACCTACGGAAGCGCTTCTGTGACTCACGACCCACTTCTGCAAAGACAACCTACACGCCCCTTCTCCGCATTTGCGAAGCCTTGCTCGCACCTGTGAGCTCACAGATGCGGAAGAGCCCTCGCACTTGCGTCACACCACAGGCCAGGCTAGCTCTTCTCCTGCGATATATCAGCTGCACCTACGGTCAATCCCCTCGCAGATGCGATCACACCAGAAGGCTCCCGACTTAAGCAATGTTTTAAGTCTCATTTTCGATCTGATAACCATCCGAACTCCACTCGAGGCCCCCCAGACCTTAACCAAACACACCAACAAGTCCTAAATTACAATACGAACTTAGTCGAGCCCTCAAATCACATCAAATAATATCAAAAACACGAATCACACCCAATTTAAGCCTAATGAAAACTAAGGAATTCTAACTTATATAATCGATGCCGAAACCTATCAAAATCAAGTTCGATTGACCTTAAATTTTGCACACAAGTCATAAATGACACAACAGACCTGCTCCAACCCCCGAAACCAAAATCCAAGCCCGGTAACCACAAGGTCAACTCTCGGTCAAACTTCTAAATTTCCAAAGCTTCTAATTTTTCCAACTTTCAGCGTTTCAAATCTAAATCAACTACGGATCTCCAAATCACAATCCAGACACACTCCTAAGTCCAAAATCATGCAACTTAGCTATCGGGATAATCAAAACTCTAGTCTGGAGTCGTTTACACATAAGTCAACATTCGGTCAACCATTTCAACTTAAGCTTCCAACCTTGAGACTAAGTGTCTCAACTCATTCCAAAACATCCCCGGAACGGAACCAACTATCCCGGCAAGTCCTAAAGCAACTAATAAGCATAGAATAGAAGTAAATGGAGGAATAAGGCTACAACACTCAAAACAACCGACCGGGTCGTTACACAATGTTTAAAATTTATTAATGGATATTTTTTTATCAGTAATGAAGTGGATCTCAAATTTTGTTGCTTCCAAAGTGAAACAAACTACTTCTATAGTTTGGGTACAACTTTCTCAATTTCCAACTAAGTTCTATGATGGCAGATATCTTAAAAAAGATTGGCAACAAATTGGGTTGCCTCTTGAAAATTTATGTTTGTATGTCAACAACTCTCAGAGGGAGATATGCTAGATTATGTATTGAGGTGTCATTAGAACATCCAGTTAAAGCCTTTATTTACTTGGTACTCATAAGCAACATATCCTCTATGAAGGAGATAATTTTTTATGCAAGTCTTGTGGATGGTTGGGTCATATTCAATAATTATGTATGTTTAGACATCCCATTCCCACTGAAGAAGTCCAAAATCCTCCAAGAAAAATAAACATCCAGACAGCATCAGAAGAAGAGTGGCAAACAGTTTCTTTTCCAAGGAGGAAAAGGTCATTGCAAAAGGATTTGCTAATGAAAAAAATACGGAGAATACTTCTCATTCAAGTATCAATGTAATAATTTTTTATGCTACCACAGGTAAGTATCTCAATATCCAAAAATTAATTTACAAAGAAAAAGCTAGTTTATTTGCTACTGATCCAAATGTTAGTCAAGCTGTCAAAACCATAAACGAAGATAATATTTCTGCGGATCCTAATTTACTAGTTAGCAAGCAATTTAATCTCTTAATGATCCTTGCCTAGATCTCAATAATTTCTATCCTACTATTGATAAAATTGCATGCAATCCGAATTGTCTGATGAAACAATACAAACGAGGCAGACAAACAAAGACACCAAGGCAAGTGGAATTGACATGGCCAATGCTAAAAGGATTTCTATCGAACCATTGCATAGCATAAGTGATATTATTAATAATGATCTTAGCAGAAGCTCTACCAAGGTGTCTACCCAAAACAAAAACTACTCTACTAACAAAAAAATAAGTGGCAAATACCGGTGAAAATACTCAGGATATTACTAACCAAAAAAGTGGTTAATACCGGTGGCAATACTCAGGACATCCAATTAGAACAAGGAGCTAATATTCATACACTTCACAATATAGAAACCATGCAAATTGATAATACCTCCATAGATTTGCACTCTCTTTCTGCTAGTAACTAATCTTATCCCATAAGTGATTCCAATGCATACTCTCCGAACCAACACAATGCTAGGAACAAAATTATATCTTTATCTCAGCACGAGGCTTTACAAAATACTTCCCAACCCTCCTCGCCAAAGTCCAATCTTTCCACCTTAGACTCTAATAACCACAAGTCTAATCTTCTTACCAAGGAAATAGAACAACCAACTAAGATAGATAAACTAATCTCTACAGACCAATCACCCCCAGATTCCTGCCAATCCAGTCTCACTAGACAACCTATTATCTCCCAACGCACAAGACATGACAAATCATGTGATGGGAGGACAAGGGAAAGCTATACGACCCATAAGGAAATCTCGCACAAAGATTTCATGCCTAAGAGAAACAACAATATTGTTATTCAAGGAGAAGCAAGAAAAAAGAAGTATATTCTCAAATGCCCAGTAGCACTATTCAAAAGCTTGATGGACATAAGGCTACTAATAAACCGAGCAGTAGAAAAACATGCAGTAAGTACTAAGCCCATCCATGAGGAGAAGTGCACTTTTTCTTATGGAGGAGAATCCAACGACTCCTGCAAACACATCATTTCAAATGAATAGGGAAACCTCCTTTGTTATCTGGAATGTACGTGGTGCAAATAATGCAAACTTCCATAGAAATTTTAGGAAAATTATAGAGACACGTAAACCTTGCATGGTAACTCTCCTTGAAACTAGAATGCATGACCATGCTCCCTTTCAACATAAATTTCATTTTAGTGAAATGGTCGAAATCCCAACCGAGGGTCGTTCGAGTGGCTTAGTGATTATGTGGATACATAACTTGGTGATGTAGATGAGATAGCGAGAATGGATCAAGAACTTCATACTATGATTAAGGTACTTCCGAATCACAAACCTTGCTTTTTAGTGCTCTATATGTCAGTGCTACTGTTAATAATAGAAAATATTATGTGGAATAATTTAGAAAATCTGCATGAGACTTATGTTGGTCCATGGTTGGTCAGAGGTGATTTTAACGATATTTTAATGTCCGATGATAAGTGGGGATGACGCCCTATAAATAAACCTAGAGCCTCCAGGATTTGGAACTGTATTAATAAGTGTAAGCTATTAGATCTTGATTTTAAGGGATGAAAATATACCTTGTCGAATTGTAGGAAAAGAAGTACTGGCCTGATTATGGAGAGATTAGATAGATGTTTTGTTAATAACGAATGTCTTAATATTTATCCAAATGCCATAGTGAACTATCTCCCAGAACCTACTCAGATCACAAACCTCTCCTTATTAGACTAAGCCATAGTTTTAAGAGCAACACTAGCAAATCTTTTACGCTTGAAACCGTGTGGTGCTCCCATCTAGACTTTATCAATATAGTGGAAAAATGTTGGAGTAACAAACATCTCTTAGAAGCTATCAGTTATTGTGAGCATGAAGTTACTCAGTGGAACATGGAAGTCTTTGGTAACATCTTTCATAAGAAGCGTAGACTTCTTGCTAGACTTAATGGTATTCAATCCTCCGACAAGTACACTTCGAGCCCCTTTTTGCAGCAACTTGAATCTACTCCAGTTAATGAGTACAATAATGTGCTTAGGATGAAAGAAGATTTTTGAAAGCTTAAATCCAGAATTAATTCCCTCAATGAGCGGGATGAAAACAATAGATTTTTTCATATCTCCACCATCAATAGGCGTAGGCAGAATAGAATTACGCACTTCAAAGATAATATGGGAAATTGGATTGAGGACCTGCTTAGGTAGTTGAGCATACGTTAAGCTTTTTTAGGGATACTTTCACCACAAGTCACATTAGTACGGATTGGAAAGGCATCACCTCTAGTATTAGGTCCTTTAACAAATAAAATTTGCACAACCTAGACAGACCGATTGATGATCAAGAAATTATTTTCGATCTCTTCTCCTTTAAACTCTTTAAAGCTCCTGGATCGAATGGATTTCATCATTTCTTTTACCAAAAATATTGGACCATTGTTGGTCCTGCGATGCTTAGTTATTGCAAAAATATCTTTAACACTCACCAAATCCCTAAATTCCTTAATAACACCTTTATCTGCCTTATTCCAAAAATACCGAATGCAAATGATCTCAAAAACTTTAGACCAATAGGTCTATGGAATACTATCTATAAGATCATTACGAAAATTATTGCTAACCGTATAAAGCCCTATTTGGATGACCTCATTAGTCCTTATCAAGCTAGTTTCATAAATAATAGAAGAGCTAGTGATAACTCTATTATTATTCAAGAGGTCATCGCCAACTTTAATAAATGAAAAGTTGCTAATCGTGGCAGGGCATGATTCTCAAAATTCATCTACAAAAAACTTTTAACAGGTTGGAATGGTCATTCATCTTTAGAACCGTTCGCTACTTTAATTTTTCTCCTAATATTAGTAGATAGATTATGTCTTGTGTTACTTCTAGTAACATTTTCATTCTAGTTAATGGGACTAGATCTCCTTTATTTACTCCTTCTAGGGGTATTAGACAAGGTGATCCTATGTCCCCTTATATTTTTATCCTATGCATGAAAATATTTTCTATATATATTAATCAGGCAGTTGATTGGGTGCAAATTGGGACCCTATTAAGTAATCTCCTAGGAGCCCTCCTTTGTCACATTTATTTTTCGCTGATGATTTAACTCTAATGGCTAGAGCCAATAAAAATCTTGCTCTACTATTTTAGAAGGCATCAACATTTTCTGTAATTTATCAGGGCAGAAAATTAATACTATAAAATCAAAAATTATATTCTCCCTAAACTGCCCTAATAGTCTTAAAACTAAAACCTCTAACTTTTTTGGCATTAACAGTTGCAGTAGCTTTGGCAAATATCTTTGATTTCCTATCTTAGGTAGACACCCGAAAGCATCAAACTTTCAATTTGTAATTGACAGGATGAGATCCAAGCTAGCCAATTGGAAAATTAATTGTCTTACTATGGCAGGCAGATCAACATTGATCTCCCATACTCTCTCTAGCATACTTAATCATGTTATGCAATATATCCATCTACTATTTTAGAAGGCATCAACATTTTCTATAATTTATCGGGGCAGAAAATTATTACTATAAAATCAAAAATTATATTCTCCCTAAACTGCCCTAATACTCTTAAAACTGAAACCTCTAACTTTTTTGACATTAACAGTTGTAGCAGCTTTGGCAAATATCTTTGATTTTCTATCTTAGGTAGACAACCGAAAGCATCAAACTTTTAATTTGTAATTGACAGGATCAGATCCAAGCCAACCAACTGAAAATTAGTTCTCTTACTATGGCAGGCAGATCGACATTGATCTCCCATACTCTCTCTAGCATACTTAATGTTACGCGGCGCCTTCCTGAGATTCTTTGAAAGGTTGACGTAAGGCTAGGCAATCGATGTCAGTACGATTGCCGTCCGCCAACTGAGGTCCCCTCCGCACACTAGACTAGAATGTCAGTGTCGTGCAGGAAAACCAATATCGTAGACAACGAGAGAATTGAAAACAGTAATTGATGATGAATGTTGATTGTATTGAAAATGCTGAAAGCTATTACAAAGCTAAAGTGGTGTCGAGGGGGAAGAGACACCAATATAGAGAAATGATTGCTTGCTTGAATGTTTGAATGGTTATACCCCGCTAATAATGCTTAGAAAAAAATAAACCTAAGTTACAAGAGATGACCTATGAAAGCTGGAAATACATACTGAATGTAAAATGAAGTAAACCTACTCTATATTTACAATGAAAAGGACTTAGACTTCTACAAAGTAGGAGCAAGTCCAGTGGCAACAACTTGGTCATGAGCATCAGGGTCTGCGCGTGCGTTACTGTCGGCACGTGTGGCACTATTTGTGTCCGCCTGCGGCTGGGTGCTGGCGCTTAGATCATGAAGGATGTGTGCGGAATTGTCTGTGCATGCGTCATTGTCTGTGTGTGCGGTATTGTCTATGATGTGCAGCGCTGTTGGCACTCGCAAGCCGCTGGGCGCCGGCAAGGAGTGTTGGTGGGGCGACAGAGGCATAGGCGTGCTTGTCACTTGGCGCTGCCGAGACCACGGGGCTGACCGTGGCGCTAGGCTTTGAGAGACTTGCTAGGACGCCACGGGGCACGTCCAAGGGGTCATGGGGCGAGGCTGAAAAGCTGCCCATGACATTCTCCCCCACCCGAGTTGGCGCCGTCCTCGGAGCCTTATTTGCCTGATGATGATGATGATGATTAGTCCGGCGTCTGTTGGCTGGGAGGTCTGTTCCCCCCTGTTTTGTGGGGTGATGATGATGATCTGAGTGACACTCCATGTATTTGCGAAATGACTTGAGGCGGCTGACATGGAACACTGGATGGATTTCTCACCAGGATGGAATGTTGACCTGGTATGTAGCTTTCCCAAGGCGTTTTTCAATGGACATGGGTCCGATATATGGCTGCAATAGGCGAGGGTCCTTGTCCTTCCCTCCAAATAAGTACCGCTTTGGGACTCTTACCATCACTTTGTCTCCTGTTTGATATTGAGCAAAGCACAGGTTCCGTTCAGCATGCCTCGTTGCCCTGTTTTGGGCTTTGACAAGATAGCTCCGCACTATCTGCATGGTTTGCCCCCATTCTTTCGAGAAACTGGCAGCTTGAGGCGATGTTGGCATGTTTGGTACATTCACCGTTTGTGGGAGTAGCGGTTGCTGTCCGGTAACAATTTCAAAAGCGATTTTGTTTGTAATGGCGCACTTTTGTGAATTGAAACACAGCTGAGCAGCATCCAAAAGCTTCACCCAATGTTGTTGCGACCCGGTTGCAAAGTGGCGGAGATATTCCTCCAACATGGCATTGAACCGTTCTGTTGGGCCATCTGCCGGATGATGAATGTTTGAGTTGTGGCTGACTGTGGATCCAAAGCACCCAAAGAGATGGGTCCAAAATCTACTAGTGAAGCGTGAATCGCAATCACTAACGATGTGTTTGGGCATACCTCAATATTTGACAATATGAGCAAAGAAGAGTCGAGCTGTATCCTCTGCCGATATGTTTGTGGGGCTGCTATGATTGTGGCATACTTGGAAAATTGATCTACCACAACCAGGATGGTTGCAAGATCTCCGACCTTGGGTAATCCAGTGATGAAATTGAGGGAAATGCTTTCCCATGATCTCTACGAGGCAGGTAGCGGTTTCAAGAGTCCCGCTTGTGCTGGGCGATCCGACTTGTCCTTAGGACATGGTTGGAAAGTCTTCACGCAATGTGGGGCGCCATCAATTGCTTGATGCCGATGACTTGATTTCTGATTCTTGAGGATGAGGGTAGCCGGAACTTTGGGTTCATGTCTTTTGACTCCCTTCCTCAACTGCATGGCCGAGATGTTTTCAGCGGCCATCTTTATGGGTTTGCATGGAATGACGCGGGGTTTGGCCCCGTTGTCTCCCATCATCACGAGCATGTCGGCGAATGGTACCGGTATGGTGTTGGTTTGCCTCAGGAATTCCAATCCCACTATCAGCTCGAAGTCATCGATGGTAGCTATGCGTAGGTCGAATCTTCCCTCATATGGACCAAGCTTCATTGGTACTGCTTTGGCTTTTCCACTCACTGGCTGAGGTGGTGAGTTGATAGCCTTGACACGGGCCCTGCACTTTTTCACTGTTAGACCAAGGCGCTCTACTTGAGTTGAGGCCAAGTAGTTGCGGGTAGCACCTGTATCTATCATTGCTCGAATGGGCCTACCATTCACTTTCATGTCAACGAACATGAGGGTCCTCTCTTCTGTGACGGGAGGCCTCTCATCCGTCTTCTCTTTCCCTTTCTTGGCGATCGAGCCGTTGGTCTTCTTAGGGTTACCAATGCCGGTTCCCGCTAAGGTATCTGGAACGGAGTCAACAAGTGCGTTGAAGGCTCCTACTTGCTCTGCCCTGTCAGAGTCAGTGTCTGACTCGTCTTCGACAGCCTGATGAGCGTTGATCTTAACATATGGGCATTCATTGTTCCAATGTTCTCCGTCACAATGACGACATTCTGAAGGAGGCTTTCTCCCCTGATTATTGTTGACTGATGCAGCGGTGTTGCTGCTTGATGAAGGAGTCTTAGCTTTGGATGCACTTCGATCTCCCCCATTTCTGCTAGGGCCACCATTGCTCGATTGGCTCCCGTTGTATCCCCCTCGAACAGGCGGCTGGGACCTATCCCTCAGAGTTTCCAAATGATAGTGCCCAAGGCATTCTGCAGCTTGGATTGCCTTGGGCAGGGTATCTACCCTCTGTCATTGCAGCTCTGTACGGGCATGGGGTTTCAAACCTTCTATGAATGCGAAGAGTTTTTCTTTGTCCCCCATGTCTTGTATGTTTAGCATGAGTGCGGAGAAGTCCCGCACGTACTCCCGCACTGATTTGGTTTGGCGGAGTTCCCGCAGTTTTCTCCGTGCATTGTATTCCACATTCTCAGGGAAGAACTACAGGCATATGGCTGCCTTTAGTTCCGCCCATGTCTTGAGGTTGTCTTCACCGGCCCTGATGGCTTCATATTTCACTCGCCACCAGAGTTTAGCATCGCCCTGAAGATACATGGCAGTAGTTGCTACCTGTTTTGCTTCGTCCAGTGGACCAACGACATCGAAGTATTGTTCGATGTCGAAAATGAAATTTTCCACTTCTTTAGCATCCCGGACTACGTTGTATGGCTTTGGCTTCGGAATTTTCAGCTTTTGTGGCACAGGGCCAATGTTCATGGCTCCCCCGATATGGTTGTCGCCTCCTCTGAGCAGGCTTTGAAGGGCAGCATTGACAACATTGAGCTGGCCTGTCAAGTTGTCTATAGTTTGCTGCATGGCAGTGATTCTGTCTGCCTCTTGTTCACGTTGGGCCAAACCCCGAGCACGCTCCTGTTGGAGGTCCTCGAATTTGCCATGAATGCCAGCTACCTCGACGGCTGCTGTTTGACGGTCATCCTCAGAGTCCCGACTGATGTTTGCAATGTCATTTTCAGCCTGCCGCATCCTGCGGTCCAGGTCGTCCAACCTTTGCACTAGGCTGGTTTTTAAGTCACGCACCGTATCTACGATAGGCCGTAGTACGTCAACTATTTGTTCGAGGAAGGTGATCCGATCCCCTTGAGTCACCATGGTCAGAAATAGCGAAATGGCAACACGTTCCCTCGTCCAATGTCGAGCCTAGGCTCTGATACCAACTGTTACGCGACGCCTTCCTAAGGTTCTTTAGAAGGGCGACGTAAGGCTAGGCAATCGATGTCAGTATGATTGTCGTCCGTCAACTGAGGTCCCCTCCGCACGCTAGACTAGAATGTCAGTGCCGTGCGGGAAAACCAATATCGTAGGCAACGAGAGAATTGAAAGCACTAATTGATGATGAATGCTGATTGTATTGAAAATGCTGAAAGCTATTACAAAGCTAAAGCGGTGTCGAGGGGGAGAGACACCAGTACATAGAAATGATTGCTTGCTTGAATGTTTGAATGCTTATACCCCCCTAATAATGCTTAAAAAGAAATAAACCTAAGTTACAAGAGATGACCTATGAAAGCTGGAAATACATACTGAATGTAAAATGAAGTAAACATACTCTATATTTACAATGAAAAGGACTTAGACTTCTACAAAGTAGGAGCAAGTCCAGTGGAAGCAACTTGGTCATGAGCATCAGGATCTGCGCGCGCGTTGCTGTCGGCGCGCGCGGCACTATTTGTGTCCGCCTGCAGCTGGGCGCTGGCGCTTGGATCATGAAGGATACACGCGGCATTGTCTGTGCGCGCGGCATTGTCTGTGCGCGCGCCATTGTCTATGCGCGCGGCGCTGTTGGCACTCGCAAGCCGCTGGGCGTCGGCAAGGAGTGTTGGTGGGGCGACAGAGGCACAGGCGTGCTTGTCACTTGGCACTGCCGAGACCACAGGGCGGACCGTAGCGCTAGGCTTTGAGAGGCTTGCCAGGACGCCACGGGGCGCGTCCAAGGAGTCATGGGGCGAGGCTGGAAAGCCGCCCATGACATTAATCATGTTATGCAATATATCCATCTGTCAGTTAAAATTCTTAATCACATTGACATTCAACGGAATTTCCTTTGGGGGACTACTACTACTAAGAGAAAGTTGCATCTTGTTAACTAGAAAACCATCACTAAGCCTAAGTGCCGGGGGGGTTAGGTCTAGTAAAAGCTTCTTCAAAAAATTTGACCTTGTTAACCGGCTTAGCTTGGAGATTTTTTACTAATCCTACTTCGCTATGGGCTAACACTCCCATTAGGCAATACTCTTCCAAGAAGAATCTTTCAAATAGCTCCTTTATTTGGAAAAAATATTCTAAATGGTTGGTCCATCTCCAAGGAAACTATTACTTGGGAGATTGGTAATGGTAAAAATATAAATTTTTGGAACCATAGATGGATCATTAACCTTCCTCCCCTTCGAACCATTATTCATGGTCCCTTAACCCCGCGCGAAGAGAGCCTTAATATCCATAAGGGTCTGATGCAACATGGGATCTTTCTGCTATATCCTTCTAATTGCTTGCTTATTTAAAAAATTATATTACTAGCATCAACATCCCTCATAATGAACTTTGCAACGATCGTCCAATTTGGTCCATCAATGAATGGTATTTTTACCACTAAATCCACATATTATCTTATTGACGATCATGAAAGGACTGTCAATGACTTTGACTGGATTTGGCATCTTCGTGCTGAAAAAAATTATTTTCTTCCTTTGTCTTTGTTAACATAATAGACTTCCAACTAAAACCTATCTTAATAATATTGGCATCAACATTGATAGAATGTCTCCAATCTGCAGCAGTGTTGAAGAAACCATTACCCATATATTCCTTTCTTGACCCATAGCTAACAGATTTTGGAATGAAATTGGTATCAATAATACTAGCATCACGCTGGTGGAGGGCCATTGGAGTGATACTGTAAAAAAAATTTCAACCCCTAATACCTCTCTTAATGTTAGATTGGCTTGAATTTTTTCCATTTGCACTTTAGAATCTGTGGATCAACAGAAACAATAACAACTTTAATAATGACCAACAAGATCTCTCTCTAAGCCTAGTTATTATCCGTGCACAAGAATTTAAGTCCTTTCCTACAATCACTCTTGCCCCACCAACAAAAGGAGCATAAAGGTTAAATGGCATAAGCCAAGGTGAGGTGCTTATAAAATAAATACAAATGGAGCTTAAAAAGGCAATAATGAGATTGGTGGTTTGGATGGTATCATCCGAAATTCTACTGGAGATTGGATTGTTGGTTTCCAGGAACATACTCATGTGCTTAATCATACTTACGCTGAACTTCTTGCTTTAAAGCAAGGACTGCAGCTTGCACATGAAAGAAACTTGAAGCCGCTAAAGGTGAAAACAGACTCGGTGGAAGTAATACAACTGATTCAAAGTAATTATCCTACATATAACTCAATCGTTCAGTCTCGCAGGTGGTTAATGCTCCAGCTAGAGATCCAGGACATCATGCATAGTTTTCCCGAAGCAAATTCAGTAGCCCATCTCTTGACAACAGAAAGCACCAAGTTAGACTGTTTCAACACTCAAGTGAAACTTGCTACCGTCCCTCACTTTGTGGCTGCCAACTTTCTAGCGGATCAAAGGGGATCCTCCTTTACTAAATTATTTCAGAGAGTACATGTAATAAATTAGCTAATCTTGAGAACATTTATGCTAAAATTGGCATCTTTGTTTTTTTTCTGATAGCTTCTTTAACTCTACAAATCATGGACTTGATCTTAATGGGACTTCCATGATAGAACATTGTAATTCTACTTAGTTTATATTAATAAAGTATCCTCGTTAACCAAAAAAAAAAAAAAAAAAAGAAAGGGGCCTGTTCGTAACAAATTTTGCGCATCCTACCTTCTTTCTAAATCCCTTTTTTCTTCAACTGTAGATTATTTAATTTGCAAAAGAAGTGGGGTCTCTAAGTGAATCACGTTGTAAATATATACTATATAAGACAAAGGAAAAGTTTATCCATGATTTAAATATGTTTTAATCGTCGTCGCATACAAATAATTCCATCCTATATATGCTTCTGCTCTGTCGTGCAATTCTTTTGAGTACGTTTGAATCTAATGGGAAATATTTCTATGGCTAGTAGGACTATTGTTTACCCTTGAAATTGGATAACAATTGAATTTGTTCGTAGTGCTAAGGATCCGTAAACTGATTTGATACTAAATAATAATATGATAAAGCAAGTGAAATGTAAGAAGAAAAAGTAACAAAACCGTAAACCGTGATGAACAATGTGAAAGAAGATAAAATCCTTCGTAGCCGTAATGATAATTGTATTAGATAGCCAAAGAAGAAGAGTTAAGTTCAGAGAAAATAAGATGTCCTCAATCGTGGACAAAAAATACCTCTTATAGGCCTAGATTAGAGCACTAAGTAAGGTAAACAACTAATTACAAGATTAATCCCTAAAATTTCGGGATTGAATCCCCCCAAATCGCGGCATAACGGCTATGACGGCTATGAACATTAATTGCTGGCGACATATCCGGTGAGTGGCGAGATATGCGGTTCGCGGCCGGTATTTATTCTCCTTATACCGCATGGTCAATTATATCGACCATGTTGTCCCGGCTTCTCCGATTATCGTATCCGGCCCCTCGACTTTGGACTAGAAAGCCCGGCTTCACGTCGTCTTCGTTCCAACTTACTTATATTCCATCTCGACCCTATGGCACATAGTCGAAACCGGCCCAATCTCGTAACCGGCCCAATTTCGTATAAAAGTATCAAACCCAACACAGATAGTCCCCTCGTTTATTGGAGAGTAAGGATAATAAACGATATGAATTCTCGTTCGCCGACTTCTTGCAGCAAGTGACCGATAAACATACTAGACCTGACGTGTGGTCGAAGTCTCCTTTTAAACTGTTACCGACGACAGTTACGGCGTGACGGCAGCTTTATGACGCACGCGAATGCCAATACAAACAATCATCACAAGTCCCATCTCAGAATATCGTGCCTGCTGCAGGCATTTAATGCGTGCATTCAATGCTTGGTCGCCTCGTGGTTGGTGCCGCCGCCTTTGGTGGAGTATATATAGTCCTTTTAACCGCGTTTTAACCTTTTCACCTTCGCCCTTTTGTTGACAAAATTACTCCTCTCAAATTACTTCTTTGATCTCATTCCTCAGAAAAACTCATAACTTTCTGAAATTTCCTTTAGTTCTTGCTTTTTTTTTTTTTTTACTCCAATGGCGAAAACATCAAAATCAGCTCCCGCAAGGCAGAACTCCCCTGCTCAGTCTGTCGAAGAGGTTGAGACGGTTCGTGTTGTAGAATCTTCGTCAGAGCCTCCATTGAAAGCCTTTATCCCTACATCGTGTTACTTCGGTATGGATTTTAAGGTCGAGAAGGCCTCGTCAGTACC
>MCJB01048059.1:0-25986 GCA_002018475.1 Nicotiana obtusifolia
AAAAATTTATTCTTCGGATCTCATAATGTCCTTGTTCATTTCCTATTGTACATAGATTTAAGGAGCAAGTACACTTGCAGGTGTGAAATATATACAAGATTTTTGCCGAAACTCACCTGGTCCAGTCAGGCAGTCACCCCTCACAATAACCGCAAAAAATTTATTCTTCGGATCTCATAATGTCCTTGTTCATTTCCTATTGTATATAGATTTAAGGAGCAAGTACACTTGCAGGTGAAAAATATATACAAGATTTTTGCTGAAACTCACCTGGTCCAGTCAGGAGTCACCCCTCACAATAACCGCAAAAAATTTACCCTTCGGATCTCATAATATCCTTGTTCATTTCCTATTGTACATAGATTTAAGTAGCAAGTACACTTGCGGGCGTGAAATATATATAAGATTTTTGCCGAAACTCACCTGGTCCAGTCAGACAGTCACCCCTCACAATAACCGAAAAAAATTTATTCTTCGGATCTCATAATGTCCTTGTTCATTTCCTATTGTACATAGATTTAAGGAGCAAGTACACTTGCAGGTGTGAAATATATACAAGATTTTTGCCGAAACTCACCTGGTCCAGTCAGGCAGTCACCCCTCACAATAACCGCAAAAAATTTACCCTTCGGATCTCATAATATCCTTGTTCATTTCCTATTGTACATAGATTTAAGTAGCAAGTACACTTGCAGGCGTGAAATATATATAAGATTTTTGTCGAAACTCACCTGGTCCAGTCAGACAGTCACCCCTCACAATAACCGCAAAAAATTTATTCTTCGGATCTCATAATGTCCTTGTTCATTTCCTATTGTATATAGATTTAAGGAGCAAGTACACTTGCAGGTGTGAAATATATACAAGATTTTTGCTGAAACTCACCTGGTCCAGTCAGACAATCACCCCTCACAATAACCGCAAAAAATTTACCCTTCGGATCTCATAATATCCTTGTTCATTTCCTATTGTACATAGATTTAAGTAGCAAGTACACTTGCAGGTGCATTCACAAAATAACACTGCTATATTAATCAACTGTTGTATTCAATTTTCTACTAAAAATGTGTTTATTTTTAGTAATTTTCTTGCAATCTTATGTAAATTAGACCTCGTTTATAATTGTATAGTTGAAAGTTAGAAACAATAATGGAATTGGGAAGCGTGTCTACTTGATAGACAAATGATAAGGAAAACCCATATTCACAATTAAATTCCATAATGTTTGGTACAAAAATTTGTATGTCAGACAAATTGGAAAATTCAAAAGATATGCCACGTGACTAATATTTCATGAAATAAATGATAATAATTACTTGTAGATATGAATATTGATCCTCTTTTCTTTAAAAAGAAAATTGCTTCTTCTCTGAATTTTCTGCTTTTATCCCCACATTTTAGACCCAACTGAGTTTGTTCATACATACATCAGATCATATGGTCCTTTACTCCACTAAAACCTCTTCTTTTTCTATAATTACTTTTATTAGACTATAAAACTAGATTATTTGGCTTAATCACCCGTCGATGATGAACCACAGCACGCACTTAGGATGGCACTTGAGAAGAGTGAGATCATGTAAGGTTATTCTTACATGTGAGCTCACACGTTTTAGGTTTGATTTGATTTTGATTTTGAATTTCATTTGGGTAACCAATTTAGGCTTTAATCACCGAAAAAAATAGATCAAATTTGGTTTGGGTTTGGTTTTAATCACCAAAAAAATCAAACCAAACCCACTATAGAAGTAGCTATTTAAATTTATTATTACACCTATATATATGTATATTTTTATATAAAATTTCTAAAATTTTATGGTATATATTCATCGTCTATATTTATAATGATCTAAATATGTGCTGGATAGTTTATGTCTCATATGAAAAACCGATAAATAATCGAAAAAATAAAAAACCCAACCAAAACCAAATCGATAAAAAAATGACTTAATTAATTTGACTTGATTTTAATATTTGAAAAATCGACTTACTTGGTTTAATTTTTTTTACAAAAAAATTAATCCAAACCGAACCATAACAACCCCACCAACAAGCACCGAAACAAATGTTAGGCACTTAATTAGAACAACAAAGTTGTGGTTACCACTACTTCTGTTCTTTATCTGAATCTTTAGCTTCCAAAAAAATGTAACCCGATATATGAACGAAGTAAAACAAGCAAGCAGTCAATTAATAGTAAAAATAGGTCGAGCTTTGGAATTTAGATCAAATTCATACCTAGACATAGTAATTCTCTCTTAATTACCAGGATAACAGCTTCGAAGTAAATATAGTCCAAAAGCCTAGAGTGCAAAAATAACTCAAATTCTACATTGGAATTAAAGCTCCACAGATGAAAATAAGAGCTCATTCTTCATCATCCTCGTCTCCATCTCCACCAGAAGCTTTCTTTGCAGCAGCTTTTTGGTTCTTTCTCTTTACTCTTCCAGGACGCCCACCACCGAAAGGACTAGTGAGAGAGAAGTCAATGTGCTTTTGGGAGTCCAATCTCACCATAAAGGATGGAACATTCACCACCTGCCTTCCAACCCTGCAACACAACAATATTAGTACGCGGAAACCCAAAGAAAGAAAACTGAGGAAACCTGTGGGCAATCAAGTGTGAGTGTTGAAAGGTAAAAGTTGATGTTCCCAGAATTATATAAAGAACAGATAACTCGTAGAAAATTACTTCGCAAAATAGAGTCGGCTGCATACCCGCTGAAAAACATACGACTTTGCAAACCTCACCTGATTTCAATCTATTAGCACATTAACAAATAATGCAATAGATGACACGTCTAATTTTGCTTCTTCTAGTTAAAAAAAGAATCTCTTGGTGGAAGTATAACAAGTACAAATTTAGCTTTTAAGAACACCTAGAAACTCAAACCACTTTGTGATGCATTAACATAAATTACACTGATCAAATAAACAAGATCTTCTCAAGAAAATGGTCTAGATTCTCAAAACTCTATGATTCAATCAGATTCCATGTTTACGAAAGCAAAACCACTTCCACAAACAGATAATATATCCTTGTTGAGATATTACTCTGATAAACTGGTTTTCACAAACTCTCTGTGAGAATATTGTTTTGTTCAATAGCAATTTAAAACAATAGGGAACGTAGATTAATTGCATTGCATAATGCTTCCAAAATAAAAACAACCTCAGTTTACAGAAACAATCTTTAGAAATCTTCAGACTAAGAATCTCGGTTCCCTAGTTAAGGCATCTTGGTGAAAGCCTTTAGGACATGTTCTGAAACCATTAGGTCAAAAGAGCTTCTCTAAAAAAAAAAAAGTCGGCGTTCAGTAGAGCACCTAAAAAAGAAAAGCTAAGACATCCGAACTTCGAGAAGAGCACATCTATAAAAACATTTCTACTCTGAATATCATATTTATGTTAAAGTTCTTTAGCAGAAATGAATGCAACATAAATGATATATTTAGAAAGAAAATCACAATGAAACGCTCATCACAACAGTCCCTCAAAATG
This sequence comes from Nicotiana obtusifolia, assembly GCA_002018475.1. NCBI lineage: Eukaryota > Viridiplantae > Streptophyta > Magnoliopsida > Solanales > Solanaceae > Nicotiana > Nicotiana obtusifolia. The sequence continues at coordinate 3,502 of MCJB01048059.1, forward strand.
TGCAATCAAAGGCTAGAACAATTGCTAAATATTAAACTGCTCGCCTATCAACCATATCATAAGTGCCACATGCCATTGCACCATAGCAGATAATTAAAAAAGTATTCACTTCAGGATCCTGCTACCATAAATACAGACACAGGAAAATTTTGAAAGAATGTATAGACTAAGCTTGTTTATTTGAACTTTGTCACTAAAACTGGCAACAGATTTTACCTGATATGCCTTTGCCTAATTAGCACTCTTGCATGATGGATAGACTTAGCCATGCCAGTCTTGAAGACGAGGGTTTGGAGACGACGCTCAAGAAAGTTCTCCACAGTGAGAGCCAAGACATAATCGAGCTTGTTCTGGCTCTCATCCAATAACCCATATCTGTTCATCCTCCTCATGAGTGCTTCACCTTCAAAAATACGACGTGGGTCCTTCTCGTCTAATGTCAGAAGCATTCTTGCAGCATTCCTGATACGGCTCAAAGCATACTGAACTCTCCAAAGCTCCCTCTTGCACCTCAATCCATATTCTCCTACAAGCTTCAACTCCGCATCCAATCGCTCCTTTTCATAGGGACGACGAGGCTTCTTAAAGGTCTTCCCATCTGAGGTACATATCAAATTATACAAATAAATATATGCTAAAACTATTAAGATAAAACACACATAGAAACAATGGTATGCATCTTGAAAATCTTTAAAAAGGTATTAATGCATGTCCCCGACTTTTTTTCAAATTAAGTTCTTTTGTTAGCTGACAATACACTACAATTTCATACAAAATTTGTAGTGGATTTTTCAAAATAAAACCCAGCTATTCTAACATAATGCAATCCAATCCATACTACCAAGATTTTTTTTTTTAAAAATGACTGCACAAGCTCCCTCTACGCACAGTGTCCGAAGAATGGCCAGACCACAAGAGCTTGATCATACAAAAACATGCATCAACCCGAAAACGAGCTGGGGTAGCCTATCCTTTGGGCATGTCATTCCAAAAAGATGATACTTCCTTGGAGACAAATTAGGCAGTTCCCCAAAACTACTCTGTTTTCTTTACATCCTCTACGGACATAAAAATCTCTAAAATATCCCAATATGTATGTATCAGCTGATCGTGAAGAAATGAAGTTCCAATACAATGGCATAAAGCATTATATCCTCAGAATAAAAACTCAACTTTTCTAACATTATGTATCCATAATACCAAGTATATGATCGTACAAAAACAGTCATAAATCCCAAAACGAACTGGGTCAACTATTTTGAATCTTCTATATCTTTCTGCTCAATTTGGGCATGTTTCATTCCAATATTAAAACTAGAGATTCTCTAAATCTTTTACATCCTTCCACTGACATACAAATCTCTGAAGAACACTGCGCCTAATACCAATAATAGCTACCAACTACTAATTTGTATCGCTTATTAGATTCTTTAGCTTCCTAACTTATAACTGATCGATTTTATCAACACCGTCAAAATGAACCCTACAAATTGCTTAAATTCCTACTAATTACTAAAATACAGAGAAATAAACAGGAAAAACACAAACAATCATGATTATTCAGACATCAGATATTATATAAATAAAGAAATAACACGGCAAACGGATAAAGAGAAAGAACACAAATTCGAAGACTTACAGTTACGATAAAAGGCGACGTGGACCATGTTTCCCGGTTACCGCCGCTCTCGTCGGCGATCTGCTGAAGGGGGAAAGGGAAGGGGAAAGGATATGATCAGAAACTAGGGGTTTTCAGCTAGCCCTTTATATTTCAGCTCTAATCCCTAATGGGCCATAATGTCTCGTAACTGATATGGGTTTAACGCAGGCCCAATAAAAAAAATTCTAAAAAATAGGGGATTTTTACCGATCTATATTATATAAAAAATATATTTACTCTATCTAATTAAGTTTTAACTTAATTATACGGTCATATACAATTTACTAATTATATAAAAATTGTTATAAGAAAATTATAGTGGATGTCTACTCTTCTTCCATGATCTTGTGGATGTCTACTCTTCCTCCATTATCTTCATCTCAAATGTTTAATGACATATTCAATGACGTATTTTTCTTTACTTTTCATGCCTATATAAGGGCCTTGTAATAGATAGGAAAATACACACAATTGAAAGAATAAAATCTCTTCCTTCTTTCTATCTCTCTATATCTTTATTTCTTGTTCATGTTTTGCTAAATTGCTTTAATTTCATAACAAAAATTAGTTTTAAGTGAGTATTTCTTTCTCCGTTCTTTCCCCAATCAGTTATTTCCTTTCAGGAATATCAGTTTCCTTTCTGTTTCACACTTTTTCTTAGTGGTTTGAATTTCAATAGTTTCCCACAATATTCTCTCTAGTTTCAAATATTATACGTTATTTGATACATAGTTTAGAAAAGTGAGAAGTGATTTAATTTCATATTGCACATTTTGTTCGAATTAAAATTATCAATTAATAAAATTTGAAGGTGTTTGACTTTCCATCATTGACAGCTATTAAAAAGCTTCGAAGCATTGAATTCGAATTTGGGTTTTCAAAAACTATTATTTGTTCGGATTCGGTATTGTTGCAAACATTTAAGAATAGTCTTTAGAATTTATATCCCAATTTTGAGAGTGTTGGGTGAAGATTAGACTTGATTTTGGCTGAATTTCATATTAAAACTCGAAAAATAAGAAGAAGGATATGTAATACGTCCATAAAGACGGCGTCACACCAGACGTCCTTCTTTAACTTCCTTAGCCCCAACTGATCTACCATCTTCGTGGACGCTATCTTATCCAAACTTCAAGCATCAATGATTATCTCTGCACTAGCCAATTCTGACATAGAACATATGACATACAATATACTTACGAAGTTGCACTATAGTTGTATGTAAATGGTATTTAAGTTGTATTTTGTTATAATTATATATATTTTTATTTAAATGTTAAAGTCGAAAAATAGTTGTATAATATGTGAATCGTTGTATGAAACTTGTATGTAAGTTATAAATACTATCTTTTTACATAAAGTTATTGATATGTAGCAAAATTGTATTAAGAGAGGAAGTTTTGATTGAATTTTTATAAAGGAAAAAGAACACGCCACATACAAAAAATATATAAATCATATACAAAATACATATAAAAGACATATTGTATAAAATTTGCATGAAAATTGTATTTAAGTTATACGATGTTGTAATTGTATTTAACTGGGTAAAAATAATGTATAGAAGCAATAGATAAGTTATAAATAAGTCTTATACTATATAATTAGTTATATAAATTTTATTTTTAATTTATATATTATTATAAATATATCAAATTTATACAATTTTCTTTTTTAATTTGTATGCTGGTATAATCTACAAATTTATCATCGTTGGGTTTATGTTGCAAATAAAGGATGAACACAGCAGTGAAGAACCATCAAGTTCCCGGCGTTACTTCACAAGGTCTACTTAGTCGATCTCGACTTTTTTCGTATTTATCATTAAGGTTTGTGAATTATAAGTTTATTGTTTTCTTGGTAGGGGTTTCAGTGCCAAAAGTTGTAATTGAATAAATTATCCTAGTAAATAATGCTGCTCTAGGTGATAACTATTAAAAGCACACTTGGAAAATTTACAGAAACCTCTCATTTTTCTTATACTGTATAACTGTGACAAATAATATGGTAGGAAGAAGATATGAATTAGGTTTAAGAAAATACTTAAGCTTTCAACTTTTTTATAGTTATGGTAACTGATTATGTTAATACCTTTTAGTAATATGATATATATAAGTTTAAACAACGTTTAAACACAATATGTCAAACGCTTAGTAAAAAAATAGTGTAAAAACAGTAAACTGTAGAAACTGGAGAATGAACAAAAACAATGTAGAAATAATTCCAGAATATAATCGAGCCCACTTAGTTCAAAGTGTATCCTTAATGAAATTATTTTCCTCATAGTTCTCGAGGTTGATGGAATATCCCCTCCCAGGATAGAACGATTATCTTACCAGAATAGTAGTATTCCAAATTCCGGTAGCGGCGAACCACTCAACAGTAGTACATCACACAGAATAATGAACAGAGTTTTTGAGAAAGTTAGATTGCAGAAAAACTCGTTATGAATTCTGAAAAAAAAAATATGGAATTTATATAGCTGTTGGAGGTACTGATTCTGAATGTTTGCAACCATTCAGATCAGTCACCAAGTTTTTTTGGAAGGAAATTCGAAAAATTCTGGGAAAAGAAAAAACGGACGCGCGCGGGTCAGGGTCGATCCGCGTTGGATGATTTTCTATTTATTAAATAATTAAATAATTAAGAAAAAGTTTGTCCAAAAAGATAATCAATCAATCTTTGACGAAGCCGAACGACGACAACAACAGCGAGATGGGTCCTTGCCCCTCCAACTCTTTTAGCAATATATACACTTCTCTTTTCTTTGTTTTTACTACGTAGGACAAATGCTTTAACCAAAGTAAACAGGATCTTTTATATTCCCTTCACTTTTCATCCCATCATTTCCCATTTACCAATATCAAAACCCAACATTACCTTAGTGAACACATTTTATGATTATAATTGTGATATATATTAGGGCATAATAAAATATACTACTAACCAACGTCAACTTAGGAATTTAGTTTTGAAAGAAATCGTGTATAAGAAAAGGAAGTGAAGTTACACAGAAGGTTAGGGATATTTAGGAAATTACTAATTAATATTAGGGATATAAAAATAGGGGGGAAAAAATATTGTAATAAATCCCCTAATTTAAGGTATTAATAATAGATTGCACATAAAGAGACGCGACAAAAAAAAGTGGAAAAAAAAAACGAAAAAGGCATAATTGAATCTCCTGATTTAAGGTACTAATAATTGATATATATAAATTATAAGATAAACTTATTTAGGGTGAGTAGCATATAAAATTTGAATAATTTTGATAAATAAATTTCAAATATTGTATAGGAAGAAAAAAATTTCTTACTAATAACTAGATCTCCTGTTATTTCATTCAATTTCTTTAATTTATTTAGATATTCATTTACTCATAACGTGCGTTAGCCGTTCTAGAAAATATAAAATATAAAATAACATGAATTCTAGAGATTGAGAATATTTAATGAGGTAATTTTCATTAGCAATTATTTTTTTTCTTAGGAATTGCGATGATTGAGTGAAAGAGCAACTTGGAACCTTTTTTTTGTTATAACAATGTGGCGTCGAACTATCTTGCGCGCATCGGACTAATTTTACGGGGTACAAAAACAGATAACTCTATCACCAAGATTTTAAAAAGATACATAATTGGAGATTTAGATTAATTAAATTTTAAGAGGTAAAGAATGACATTGGGTACTCAAATGAAAATTCTCACATCATTTCACGTAGTTAAATTTTTTTTTAAGTTTATATAAGTAATAATAAGAAAAAGAAATATATAAAAGAGGAATAACAAGAAAAGCATAATTTTTAACTCTTCCAATCTGGGAAAGAAGATCGATCAAGGAATAACGTCAAACTTGCATGCGTCATGGCCTGTCAATACAAAATCACATGCAATAATTAAATTGTGTTCTTAACATATTATATTACAATTAATCACAACAATATATGTCTCGGTCCGAAATAAGTTGAGGATCGATTATATGAATCCTCACGATTATAATTCTCCATTTAAAAGTAGGTCGACCGACATCATATGGAATAAACCAAATACCTATTAAAGAGTAATTTTTTGTATATTTTCTCGGACGCAGAATTAGGATTTCAAGTTTATGGGTTCGAGATTTTAATCGTTTTAAGTTATTGAATTTTAAATTAATAATTTATACATATTCAATAAATTTTTTAAGACAAGTATATGGCTTGAAGCGAAACTACTGAATTTGGCCGAACCCGAACCCGAACCCGCTCTCAGCACTCTAACTCCGCCCTTGTATTTTCTTCTGGTGTAAAAATCTCTAATAGGGCTAAAGAACGGGAGAAATTAAAAAATAACCAGGTTTACAAGTGGTAATTGAAAAATAGCCACAATTTCAAAAGTAACCAAAATTTAGCTACTTTTCATGTAAAGATAAATGTGAACGAAAACACTGTTCAAAATTTGAAAAATATTCCAGTATATTATACTGGAACCAGTATAATATACCGGTCCAGCATATTATGCTGGAAGTTCATACATAGGTGCTCCAATCTCTAGTATATTATGCTGGAACTTTCCGCGTGTTGGAGTTAAGGCATAATACGCTGAAAGTTCATACACAGATGCATCAATCTTCAGTATATTATGCTAGAACAGTCTGTGTCGCAGCAAAATAGGGCTATTTTTTAATGACTTTGCAAACGCTGGCTATTTTTCAATTATCAATCCAAAAACTGACTAGCCCATGCTATTTTTACAAAACATACCTAAAGATCATAGAGCCCAACCGTGCTAACATGACTAGAACATATTCTCGATTAACTGATGTTGATTATATTGCTATTTTTATTCAATTATGCCCTATCTTTCTGTAAAAATATGGAAAAAGCTAGCTCGTAAAGGGAGGACTGCCCAAGCCCGTACAAGAAAAACAACGGCCCATTCTTTAACTAATATGGGACTCTAATCCACTCTAACACCTCCTCGCATGCCCAGATATCAATTGGAGCGTGGACAATATTCACAATCAGATCTCTCTATAACAACATACTTATATAACAACACTTCACTATAAAACCTAAGTTTTTCCGGAATCAATTTTCATGTTATGTTATAATATATGTTCTCTACTGCAGCACTTCGCTATAACATCCAGAAATATTCGGAACAAACGAGACTGTTATAGAGAGGTTTGACTGCATCATAGTACGGAAACGGATCTGGCTCTGGTACCATGTAAAGATACGGCGCTTGGACCTAACTCAATCTCAAAAGCTACCTCGCGAGGAAATGACTGCCCAAGTTCATACGAGCAGACCACTATCTCTTTCCCTAACCAATATGGGACTCTAACCCACTCTAATCCTTTCAAAAGAGTCTAGTGTATATTGTGCAAAATATAACAGTTAGATTTCTTGGAAACTTACTTGGATCACGAGCAGTTAAAACAGCAGCAGAATTGAAGTAGCAACTTGCCCCTTTCTGCTTTGAGTTTTGGTAATAGCTATTGAATGCAAAAGAAGCATGATCTCTAACAGTATTTGGGAGGTAACATGGCTGATTTTCTTGTATTTTGCTGCAATCTGCACCATTGCCACATGCCCAACTGAGTGCCTGCAACAGCTCATCATCTGGTGTCTGTTCATCAGCTATGCACCAATCATGAAACTGTCCCTCTAACCAAAATCATAAACAAAAAAGACAAATCCAATTAGGGAAACATTCACTTAAAGGAGGGCAGTTGCGGTAGATTGATGATGAGTAAAATATACAAAAGATTCATACAGCTTAACTCGAACTAGTTTGTGATTATGGCGTAGTTGACTGATATAGAAACACATGTTTTTCTTCTTCTTTTTTTTTTTTTTTTTTTTTTTTTTTTTTTTTTAACTCTTGCGTGTCACAGCCGGAAACAATCTCTCTACCTTCACAAGAATTATCTGATCGATTTATCGTCCTTCAAGGTTTGCTTTATTAGCTTCCGCGTGTCACTTTATTATTTCGATCCTAACAACAAGATAAGATTCAGGTCTGCATATATACTATTCTCTCCGGGCTTCACTAATGGGAATACACTTGATATGTTGTCTTTGTAGTAATACTCTCGATTGGCACAGGACTATTAGATCCCATTGCCAAATCTTGAAAGGGAAAACAGGCCAATGGATCTGAATTCTTGGCTAAAATGAGACGTATTAAGTTTTGATCCATTAAATGATTGGTTATAGTTATGTGTCTAGATCTAGTGATCAGAACAAGTCAAGCTAGAAAATTTCCTAGGTAAATAATTACATGTCAAATGGAAAGAAAAAAAGATCAAATTCTTACCAGATTTTAAGGGAACATTTGAGAAGAAGATCACAAAGACTAGAATCTTTATCAACCCAAATGACATTGATCTGCTGCAATTGGAACTGGACATGTTCATAACAATATAGCAGAGGAGAAAGTTTTTGAATCCTATGATTGTGCAAATTATTCAAATAGGTCTACAATGACTTAAAATGTATGTAATCATATTTCAGATTGTCTAGATTGCCCTCATGTTTATACATATCATATATTTTTTATATCAAGATATGCTATAAGATTTTTTATTCTCTACTTGGAAAATAGATTTAGTTTAAAGGGTCATAGTTGTCAATTGACTAAGAGATATGGGGTTGTAGCATATAGTTTCTAAAGCATCAATATCACCGACTCGAGAAGAAAACATAAAGCAAAAAAGGTGGAAATTCCCCTCTTTCTCTTCTAGTTGTGAGTTGTCTAGTGTAATGGATTGATTCTCATTGAAGCATCAAACATAAACCTCAAAGCCAAGTGAGGCTTGCTCAGTTGGTAAAAGCACCTCTATCCACGACCGTTAGGTCCCGGGTACGAGTCACGCTGGAGGGGAAGTGTGGAAACACTATAGATCCTCCTAATTTGGGAGGGGTTTAAAAAAAAAGAAAAAAAGAAAAAAAAGCCATGACTCAGTGTAAGGCACATTTTTGAACTAAAATTAAGACGAATGGATCTGAATACACGTTAAAATGTTATATTAAAATTTGCATATTAAGAAAGTTTATATTTCTCAACATGTGAGTATATAGAAAATATCAAAGTTAAAAAATAATTGATTAATCTAATATTATATAAAAAGAATAAAGTAAAATAATAATTGTCAGAGGTGGTGATGACTAATACTGATGCTTGTGGTAATTACCGTCGATGGCAATTGGTGGTGATAGTGGCTGTAGATTAGCTAGTGATGATAATATCTGATAGTAATGGTTAAAGATGGTGGTAGATGACGGCGTTTAGTGTCGATGGATGATAATTGTGGTGGATGAAGGTGATAGATAATAGTGTGATAGAAGATTGAGAGCGGTGGTTGACGCTATATAATGATGGCTAATGGTGGTGGTTTTGGTAATGATAGTTGGTGGTGGTGATCGTAAATTAATGACTTTGTAGTAGTAACGACTCACTGTAGTGATTGACTATAATGGTGGTTGTGGTCTTGTGATTTATAATAGTTGATAGTAATGGACGAAGGCGGCGAGTAGCGGATGGTGGTAGGGAAATATCTCATAAATCTTCAAATGAAAAACATTTTTAATAATATCAAAATTTTGTTATAGATCTTAATTATAACAAAGTGACAGTTCAGAACTATTCAGACCGATTAAGTGATTATAAAAAAAATATAACTAATGACTAAGGGGTCGTTTGGTACGAACACAAGTAATGGAGGGATTAGTAATGCAGAGATTAGTAATGCAGGGATTGTAGTGCTGGGATTATTTTTTATCAAGTGTTTGGTTCATTATATTAAAAATTAGCTATGCAATGTATAAGTCTGGATTTAGTAATTTTAAGTCTTATCCATGTATAGCTAATCCAGGGATTAGTAATCCCTTCCTTTCCTTGGTATTAATTAGTCCCTCATATGAGGTATAACTAATCCATGTATTAGGTAGGAGTAAATTGAATTGACCAATCAAACATGATATTTGACGAATTAAATTTTTATACGGGGATTATTTTGCTTAATACGGCCTACCAATCGACCCCTAAGATTTGAATAATTAGTAAGTCATAAATTCAAATACACTTAAAATTAGTAAGCCATTGGGTACATGAAGTTGGGCCGTCCAAATTGAGTATAGCAAGCCCATATTCTACCTTCAAGCCCAAAAATAAAATAAAAAAACGCTTCAGAAAAATCCCCTGCCGTTCTTCTTCGTTTTTTGGCTTGTCCACCTTCCCTCTTCCCTCTTCAAATTTTACAAAGATTTCAACTTTCTTTGTAAGTACTTCTTTTGGAGTTTTGGGTATTTGCTTATAAAATCTGTTGATTGTTTTTATCCAAAAAACCATAGTAATGAATGGCAGCAAGAATTCTCATTAAACACTTAATCCCATTCACAACCCCTTCTCATTTCTCTGCCACAAAACCATCGCTATTCTCTTCATATTCAGCTTCTCATCATTCCAAAACTTTGGAATTTCTGGATTCTTGTCAAAGCTTACCTCAGCTCTTTCAAATCCAAGCTCATTTGATAATCACTGGTCTTTTACAAGTACAGAACCCTTCATTTTCTTGCAGATTTTTGAATCTCTGTACTCAACATTGTGATGTTGAATATACTGCTTTGGTATTTAAATGCATTGATTTTCCTGATACTTTTTCTGTTAATACTGTTATAAAAGCTTATGCTTGTAGTTCTGTGCCACATAATGCTGTAGTGTTCTATTTCCAAAGGCTTAAAAATGGGTTCTTGCCTAATAGTTTTACGTTCCCGCCCCTCATGAGTTCTTGTGCTAAGGCGGGTAATTTGGATTTGGGTCAGAAGTGTCATGGACAATTAGTGAAAAATGGTGTTGATGGAGTTTTGCACGTTCAAAATTCTTTGGTGCATTTTTATAGTTGTTGTGGGTTTATTGGTTTTGCTAGACAGGTGTTTGATGAAATGCCGCAGAGGGATACTGTGTCTTGGAACAGCATTGTGAATGGATATGTGAAAGTGGGTGAATTAGTGGTTGCTAGGCAGTTGTTTGATGCAATGCCGCTGAGGAATTTAGTCGGGTGGAATATCATGATGAACGGGTATTTGAATTTGAATAACCCTGGGAAGTGCCTAAAGTTGTTCCGAGAAATGGCACTGAGGGGATTGACTGGGAATGATGCAACTGCAGTTATTATGCTTACTGCTTGTGCTCGGTCAGCTCGGATGAAAGAAGGAAAATCTGTTCACGGGTCTCTTATTAAAGTATCTAAAGATTTGAATTTGATTACTAGTACGACTTTAATCCATATGTATAGTAGATGCGGAAGAGCAAAAATTGCTCGTTTAATTTTTGATCGGATGTCGGTCAAGAACATAGTCTGCTGGAATGCAATGATTTTGGGGTATTGCATTCATGGGAACCCGAAAGATGGGCTTAATCTGTATGCAGACTTGCTGAGTAGTATGTTAGAAGGTACAGAAAAGGATCATGTTAAGAACATGAAGCAAGGTGACCGGGATCGTGTGCTTCCAGATGAAATCACATTTGTGGGTGTCTTATGCGCTTGTGCCCGTGAAGGACTGTTAGCAGAAGCAAGAACACACTTTGGCGACATGAGTGATTTGTTTGGTATAAAGCCCAATTTTGCACATTATTGGTGCATGGCTAATCTTCTGGCAAATGTTGGCCTAATGCAAGAGGCAATAAAAACAATGAAGGACATACCAGCGGAGAGCAATTTACCACTGGAATCCTCATTGTGGTCTGAATTACTTGGCTCAGCCCGCTTTAGAGGGGATGTAATTTTAGGAGAACAAATTGCAAATAAGTTGATTGAGGAAGATCCCAAGAATTTTAGGCATTATTTGTTGCTTGTCAACATATATGCTGCAGCCGGTCGTTGGGATGAAGTAGCTCAGACAAAGAAGAGGATGAAGAAGAGAGGAATAGAAAGAATACCGGGTTGCAATTTAAAAGACTTGAAGGAAATTGTTGACAACATGACAGAGACATAAACTGCCGGTATCTTTTTGTTAATCTAACTCGAGACATCTTTTGTATACTAACAGCCTGATAGCTTTTCAGCATGATGCGCCAGAGTAGGACGATGCTGTATAATCAGCTTCCCCACGGTTATCACTTTTGCCCTATTATTATCGCTCTTTATTAGTTTACGCAGCAATGAAGCTATTTTAAGAATCGCATGATGCTGTCTTCTGCTGGTCATCTAATCTTATCAGAGTCACAGATGTTGCCTCCGGTAGCTGGTTATTTTACCTATGGAATAGTCTTTGCTTTAAAGGAAAATCCTAGTTAGATGCATGACCTCACCCTATATGTTCACTCACATGATACATGTTCACTAAGTTTGTGTCCTACTTTTTGAGAATATATCAGCTGGGAACCTAAAAGTGATACTGCAGAAATAATTGTGTGCTATACGGGAAGATTACGTGTGGGCGTCGTTAACAAAATATATTTCTTTCATTGTTTTCTTTGAGATGGTAACATATTCCTTTCACTGTTAAATAAACTTACTTGGGTTACTTCCTTCTTTTGTTTTCATTTTTCAGTAAACTAATTTGTATTCATCACTAACACATTATCATCTAGTTAGGTGAAATACGTCGATATTACTGGTTAATGGTGTGTCTTTATTGCATGGGTACTAAATTTTTTTCTTTGTGGTACATTTTCCTAAGCCGCCATTGTTTCTATCAACAGGCACATATGTCAGTGGCTTCATATATGATGTAAAATTTCATATTATTAATTCGTTATAGTTGTGAGTGGTAAAAGATTGAAAATTTGAGTTACGTTTACTCAACTGATTTGAGCAATCTTCTTCTCTATGTTCAATATAAAAAGAAGAAATTGGTTGAATTAGTTACTCTTATCATATTTATATTTGTGAGCGATCACTTGTCCATCTGAACTTACTAGTCTGAGTTGCTGTACTCAAGTAAGAGCAAATACTGTACTGTGTTTTGTGGTTAATTTAACTAGTAACACCTATTCTTCTGTCAAGCGTTGTATCTGTGCTGAATGTTTTAACACTCAGTTTGAGTAGACTTGGGGCAAGGACTTCCATATTATATTCTGATATCATCAAAGTTACCTTTCTCTTGTTAAGAGTCATTTTTTAAACTGGAGGTAATCGAACAGAGCTATGTATAAGCAGGTCTTTAACCATTTTAGCTTCAGGAATTGAGGAGCTTGCTTATGTTGCGTTGAATGGAACATTGAAGAACCAGTTAGACCCTATTTTAGTCTTGCCTCCTTTTTTAGTCACACCAATCCTGTTAAGTAAGTAACCACTACAAGATTAATGCTTGACTATTTCTCTAAGTTACTTCACCACACAATCTTGGAAATTTTGTGCCAACTTTAAATGGGTATTTCCTATCTTAGAATTCAAATTCTTTGAGCATAATTAGATATCTTACTGCTATCTTCTTTCTTTGTATATACAGCTGTCTGTACTTCTTTGATACTTTGGACGCTAACAACGAAGAACTTTAGAATGAGTGACGTGCAGCTTCAGCGGAAGTTGTTGATGGATTTATGGCATAACTCCTTGAAACTGTTCTTTCACCAGAAGGAAATTCGTAAAAGCTAAACATCATGGTAAAGACTAAAGAGTTATGATGGATGTATATGTTTCAATTTATTTGTTCTTATTTGAGATGTAATAAATTGTAGATTGTATACCTTTGAGATCTCAGGATCCTGCTTATTATTCGTTTCTTCTCAGGGAGGCTTTACTGATGATTTCCTTACACACTTAATGTCTAGTGCTGTGCCCTTGTCTGAGAATGACTCAAAGTAGAGATTTGTGGCGCTCATGGTATGCTTTACTGGTAAACTCCAACTCCCTTTTTTCATCTGTTGATGATGTTTTTCTATTATAACAATTTAAAACCGGCCCAGACATGTGGAGCTCATGATACTTCACTGGAAAACCCCATCTCCCTGTTATAACGATATTAAACTATAAAAATGCCTATAAAAAACAATATTCAACTAAAAGATGTGCTTTATGATCTCAAATCTTGACTTTTGTTTGTACTGTTTGTGAAAGAGCAAATTCCTAATACTGAACTTCCTTGTTACTATATTGTTCTTAAAATTATAGATTTATGATGCAGTTGTGTTTTGTTACGACATGCAGGTATGGAAGACAGAAATGACCTTTGCATCCTCTCAATGCATGGAATCCTAAGAAACCAGTATCGGCGTGTTAGGGTATAATACTAAATAGCATTATACAGACTATGCTAGGTCCAGCTGAGATGGTAGATGATGTAACTGGTAGATTATAATATCTACGGTACTACAAGTTGAAATTCTTGCTCTACTCAAAGGATTGGAGCTTGCTTTTGCTAATTATCTATTCATACTTGTAGTGGCAACAGATTCTCAGGTATTGACTGTACTACTACAGCCTACTATATATGAATAATGTTTCTTACACAAACCTGTTACATGTTTATAGGTTCCTCATCACCACCATGGGCCATGCACCAGTCAAGCACATAGACGATGAAGTTAACACGGCCGCACACATGGCAAACTATGAAAGTGCCTGGATATCACATAACCAGGTTGAGCGTGAAGATCTATTTTGGGCTACACCTGGCTTGTAGCTTGAAGGGCAATGAAGTTTTTGTTCATCCTCAACCACTTGAACCGACGAAAAAGAAGAACGATAGAAGTTAAACATGTCATCCTTATCAAGGCATATTTGGCAAGTAAGAAATTTTTGAGAATTTTGGTCATTCTTGGCATGACTGAGATACTTCATCTTAAAGTAACGATCAGAGATTAATGTCACCTAACCATTAAGTGAAGTGATGGAAACGACGAAACTTGTGAATGCAAAAGATCCTGTCTTCCAAAATTTTGAAGAGATCGCACAAGTAACCTGCTAAGAATGTCCACAAGTATTTCCTCTTGGAAGTGAATTGCCATGGCCTATTTAGGAAAGAAAAAGCGATCAGACAATTTTCTTAAAGTATTCAGAAACTCTTTTGATCTCTTCTATATACTATTTACTGACAAATAATAAAATTGAATAATTTCAAGTGAAGAAAACTGAAATTACTTGGCACTTGGGATTATCTAGTTTGACAAAATAACTCAGCGAAGGCATAAATTTGTCTTTCTATTTACCACCAAACACTGCGCCAATGTTCAGCTAAATTTTCCCACCACGGTCTAAAACAATTTATTAACAATTTAAGTGAAGTTAAACTATACACGGGTAAATTTCACAAATGGTCATATAATTATGACTTTTTTTCATCAAAGTCATATGACTTTGTTTTTTCACACAAAAAATCATAAAATATTCACTAAATCACACAAAATCCATAGTAGTAGGAAAATAATTTTTCCGGCAATATTTTCTTATTTTGCGTTTTCTTCAGTCTAATAAATAATTACCCAATTAAAATAGAAGAATATGAGTATGTATGTATGTGTATGTGTGTATGTATATATATATATGTATGTATGTATGTATGTGTATGTGTGTGTGTGGTGTATTATATACATATAACATACACATTCTATATTTATATTTGTCTAGCAAATACTATTAGTTTTGACCGGACGGTTAATTTTATATTTTTTTCTTAAAATAGAAATGACTCAACACAGCCTAACCCAATATCCATATTCATAAGTTAAAATAATACTAAAAGTGAATTCTTTCCCCATAAAAAATTTAGTTCGGAAAGCATCTAAAAAAATAAAGAAATAAAAGGTATAATTAGAGAGCACTTCAAATAAAAATGCTGTCAATTTAAATAAAAATCATAAAAAAGAAGAAGATAGAAGTATCATGTTTTGAAGGATTTACTATTTACTTTTAATATTATTTTAATTTATATGTATGAGTATTTGCTCGGGTGGAAAAGGTCGGATTGAGCCAATTCCTATTTTTATTGGATTATTATTTGTTAGACTGAAAATAAAAAATAAAAACCATAGAATAAGAAAATACTACTAAAAAATTATATTTTTCAATCACTATGATTTTTGTGTGAGTTAATAATAGTTGTATGATTTTTCTGCGAGAATACATAGTTATATGACTTTGATGGAAAAAAAGTCATAATTATATGATGTTTGTGTGAGAAAACAAAGTTATACGACTTTGATGAAAAAAAAATCATAATTATATAACCATTCGTGAAATTTACGATTATACGCCTTTTAGCAATAGCAAACACAAACAAATTTGATGTCAATAAAAGAACTCACAATTCTTTGATTAGGACTTAGGAGGTACTGATTGCTTCTTCTTCCTTTGTTAGCGATGTTAGGATCGATTCACTCAAACATTTTAAATTGACGAAGAAGCTGAAGAAATTTTGAAGAGAGTAAAGTTGAGGGAGAGAGAGAGAAAAACAAGTGAGAGACTGAAGTCGTGGTAACACACCCCTTAGGTGTACTTCCACGGCGGTGGGGTATATATTAATAATTAGGAGTATGTACAATTACATAAAATAAATAAAGAATAAACAGTACATGTTGATCCGTGTAAAATTAATATATGTCAGTATATCACATATTAATCAGACTCCACACCTAACAGGCGATTTGTCAACGGTGTCATCTTTGGAGCTTCTTCTCTCTATTGCTAATAATTTGATTGAAACGGTTCTGTCTTTATTTGAATGCTAGGGCTTTTATATTGCCAAGGAAGTGCGCGGTTTGGAATGAGAAATGGGCCGGTTCGGATCCTCCTCTCTGAATTATCTTATGATCTCCTCAATATAATCTGGTTATAGGCCTTTAATTGAGAAATTTTCAGAAACTACTAATCTACTATTGTTTAGTGGCTATTAATTATTTATAGCTATCATATATATATAATTACTTTCTATAGCTATTATTCAGTTGTTACGATAGTATATTTTCTGTATTCGCGCTACTGTATTCATGAATACAATAGCAAAAATCATCTTAAACAGGGGTTTACAGCTGTACGCGACTGTATTCACATGTATTCGCGCCATGTATTCATGAATACAGTAACAACAATCACCTTTAAAAATAGGTTTATCTTACTATCTAATAACGAAAATAGGATCAATTAGCGGTACACACTCCTAATATAACTCAACAAAATCAATTCTAACGCGCTTCATTATCAACTCAATTAATTAGAATAATTTTTCAGTTGTATATAACTGTTGTATTTAACTGCTGTATTTTGTGTGTTTCAATATTTATTTTTCATTATTGCATTCATTAGATTCAATGTGTTGTGTTTACTTATTCACTATTTTGTATTCACTGTATTCAAATGTATTTGTATTAACATTATTTTTGTTATTCCTAATACATGTTATTACGGTTGTATTCAGTATATTTCATTGGTTGTATTCACTATATTTCTATTTGTATTTAGTGCGTTTTATTGTATTTCACTGTATTTTAAAATTAAATGTATTCACTGTTTATATTCTATTTCAATATTTGTATTCAGTGTAATGTTTATATCATGTATTCATGCATGTTGTATGTACAATATGTATGAATACATGTGTATTCAGCTTTATATAAAAAATACAGACCTTCAAAATACACAAATACATGCAAAAAAAATATATTTATACAAAAATATAATGCGTTTGAGTGACTTTGTGCAGAATACAATATATTTGTATCATTGTATGTGACTAAATGGCAAAGAAGAGAAGAAAGTTTGTCGGAGATGGCATTTTCTAGCCAAGCAAAATACTGTGTACATTGTATTAAAATTAAAAATGGAGATGAACAAAAACGTCGACCCTCAAATCTTTTCCGGCATAGAAAATATTACAGTATCCGTTGTTCATGTTACAATACCCATGCTCTATTCAGATTATTCCGAAATCGTGTTTGCTCTCCGTGCAGTGGCCCTAGCCTCAGAGCGACAAACCCCTCCTTGCTATGGAGGAATCTGATTTTGAAGAAAAGGCCCATCTTTTCCCTCTTTCTCCCAATAGTTTAGAAGTATTTTCAATTGCATTAACTCTAGAGGATTCGATCAAAGATTTCACGATTAGAAGCAGGTATTTTGATCGAAGAGAGAGTGAAGAAAAATTCTAAGAAAGAATCGTGTGTTAATTGAAAAAAAGAAAAAAGAAAAATATAAATAGCGTATTTCACGCCTCAATGATATATACCATAAATACTTATTTTGTTATAAAATATAAAAGGTAGCTATAGAAGTATAACCTACACTATCTAGTCATGTGTTTAAGTTTATAGTCGCATAGTCTATCATTTTTATTGCAACAATATTATACACTTATTATAATACTGTATAATATTGTGTACTAATATTGAATTTCGTCTTTTACGTAATTCTAACTCACAAAAATATCATCAAATAGCTCAGATCTTCAAGAAATACTTCAAATTTAGGCTTAAAATTGTCCCTGTTTTTAATGAAAGTTGATATAGAGTATGTGGTCCTTTGAATTAAGTACGCGGCACTCAATAATTTACCGACGAAAATATGTTGTTTAGTAATGAAATTTGTCCTAAGTTAATCGTGGATTTAGCTGGAAATTCATCGTTAAATAGTCCATAACTAACATGAATTTTTTTTATAATTATCGTTAATTCGTCGCTAAATTGACTTAGCAGAAAAATATGTTGTTTAATAACAAAATCCATCCTACGTTAATCCTCGTTTTTTTTCCTCTGTAGTTCGTAACTAACATGATTTTTTTTTATAATTATCGCTAATTTATTGTTAAATTGACTTAGCAGAAAAATATGTTGATTAATAACAAAATCCATCCTACGTTAATCCTTGTTTTTTTTCCTCTGTAGTGGAGCGACAATCCTACGACAAGCACATATATGCTTTACATGAAGAACTCTATATAAGTTCCATCATACATGAAATAATTGTCACCACGCTAATATCATTTTGCTTAATTACCAACATTAATTGCACCATTCATTGGTCCCATTTCCAGTTTAAGCAAATCAATTAAAACATTATTTAGACTTGCTATTTATGATACAATGATACAATCAGTCAATTATAAGGTTTTAAACTTCTAATAATTAATGTTGTCAAGCTCTTTATGACTTAAGCAAACATATATATATACAAACCTGCCCTGGGAAGGGTAACAACAGCTGGAAACGACTGCTAATACCCCGTAGGCTGAGGAGCAAAAGGAGGAATCCGCCCGAGGAGGGGCTCGCGTCTGATTAGCTAGTTGGTGAGGCAATAGCTTATCAAGGCGATGATCAGTAGCTGGTCCGAGAGGATAATCAGCCACACTGGGACTGAGACACGGCCCAGATTCCTACGGGAGGCAGCAGTGGGGAATTTTTCGCAATGGGCAAAAGTTTGATGGAGCAATGCCGCGTGGAGGTATTACCTAAGTTTGTTGGCCATGTATGTGCTGACATTGCTATGAAGTTTTATGTTACCAATCCATGTTTACTCATTGTACCACATAGTTTCTCTTATTTTCAGGTTATTAATTTTATTTTTTATGGATGATTGATTATTTAATTAATAATAATAAATAGATGACTCGATAGTTCAATTTACTTTTCCATGTCAATGGCGGAGCTTGGCGGACAAAAGGAGATTCACTATTTCCTTCATTGAATAATTATAATGCACAGATATGGGTAAAAATTCCTAAGCCTTATTATGCAAATCAAGAGCAATTTTTAATTATATAAATTGTTGAATTACTTTAATATAAGAAAAAGGTCTAATGAAGTAGCCAAAATTGTTTTGCATAGTTTATTCAAATCTCATAACCATCTCTTTTGTTCTGAATATTTTTGAATGTTATAATAAAGTACTGTTATAGAAAACGTATATATATTATAACATAACATAAAAATTAATTTTTATAATAAAATATTATTATATAAAAATATTATTATAGAAAGGTCTTACATCCTATTACCAACTTTATTGGTGACAAAACCCCCCACACATTGCGCTTCCTTTCTTCCCAATGGAAAACCATGTGTATGTTTGTACATACAAAAGGAAAAAGAGAGATTGAAAAAAGAAAAACATTAGATAATGCACATGCAACACACTTTTTTTTAACTCTTTCTTCAAGGCCAAAACATCCCAAAAGAAAATATTGTTAATAATGGAGTCATTTCTAACATGATAATGAACTAGAAAAAGGAAAAAAAAAAAAAAGTTAAAGCAACATTCTATCATCAAAAACTAGCATCTGCAGCTTTCATCTCTGCATGCCACTCTCATCCAATAACTTGAAGACAAATTAATTAACACCCCCATCTTTCGGGGCGAATACAACTTTCACGTCTCGAATTCATCTCAATCTGTAATTTTTTTCAAAAAATAAATTTATATATAAAAATTAATTATAATTATAATAAATCTACAGTAAACAAAAACCTATAATTTTAACACCTCCTATCTTTCCGGGGCGAATGCAATTTTCAGTTCTTGAATTCATCTGAATATATTATTTTTCCGAAACAGATTTATACGTAAAAATTAATTGTAATTATAATGAATTAACTGTAGACATAAACCTATAATTTTAAAGAAATATAAAGAGTTCAACATTAAATTGAACCCAAAAAATTAAAATTCTGGAAAAGGATTTGCCCCTCCTTAGAGGAGAGGAATAAGATTGGAAAGTTGGTTTGATTTTGTATCAAAGCAAGGAGCTACATAAAGGAGAATGTTGGGGCATATATATATATATTTTTAATTATTATTATTATTATTATTATTATTATTATTATTATTATTATTATTATTATTTTTATCATAGTTCAATCAAAAGAATCATGACCTCCTAAGATTATTCCCATTTCTATATGATTGTCCTCTTCTAGTTTCTTTTCCTCTCCTTCTCCTCCAAACACTACCTTCCAACTTAACAACAACTAGAAAAAGTTTCAGAAAGAGAAAAATAATACTCCCCCTTTCATTTTATATGGGCACGCAGAGTGTTCGATCAGACACAAATTTAAAATAGAATATTTTAATATTTTGTTATCTTAAATGTCATTACATTTTATGTCGCAATAAAAACATGTCTAATTAAAATAAAAAGTTTAAAATTAAATTATTTTATAATTTTTTGTTTCAAAATAGATTTTTTCTTTTGGTAAAAAAAAAAAAGACTATTTCCAAACATTAAGGCTTGTACTTTTTGTATAGTTGACCTAAAATCACTACTCATCGTTTTCGTATATATGACTGTCGATCCATGTTATAAGATCGATAGCCATTACATCATTATAGGTCTAACTCACCTTAGCTATCTAGGTACAGTTGGTTACCAAATGTGGGTGATCAAGGATGTACACCTTCCCTATATAGAGGTCAGGTCCCCTCCATCATTGTACTTTCTATTATTATATCTATGAAAATCAGCCCTGCTGCATTAGAATCTGTACACTGATAGAACACTATGCAGTGATATTAGTGTGTTATCATGCTCATTCTGGAGGTGGGATAATAGTGTACGGTAGTATAATGCAGTGAGGTAATTTGTTTTAAAAAAAAAACACTAAGGCTAAAAACTAAGACTATCCAACATCCTACTCAATCTAGGTATCCCCGCGCCGCTACAATGAAGTTCTTAGATGACTTGCCTTAAGCATCTCATCAGGTCTGCACTTGTAATAAACTGTTTCGAAATAGATTAAAAAGAAAATAATTTCACATATAAAATGAAACAATCGAGTAACATGAAGTCGGTCTTGACACTCCTAAACAATAACAACAACGCACCACAAGCTATGGCACGTCAAAGAATGATTCCACACACGAATCATAGACGGATTTCAACAAATTTCTCACGACTACTACGACTACATCATTGTCGAGGCACTCCGGTCTGAACATGGAAGGTGTATAATTTAAGGCAAAAAAAAGGAAAAATATAAAGGTTTGATGAGCACCCAAATTAAAGGCCACCAAAAAAGTGCACCATCTTCTCCAAAGGTAAAAGAGGAGCCTTTGGGGAGACAATATAGACAGAGTATCAACACAACCTATTATTCCTCCAAACACACAATTCCATGTGCTACTTTCAATCTGTTTCTTGGAGTTTTGTTTTTAGTTTTTTCCTCTTTAATTAGCTCCACTTTGGCCTCTCACACATGCTCTCATAATCAAACAAACTACTACTTCTTAGATTGGATATTCACATCCTTTTCCTTTTGGACTTTATGCTTTATTTGTTGATTCTTCTTTTAATTTCTTCATTTAAATCATATACTACCCTCTAAAACAACTTTAAAATGACCAAAATATCCTTACCCAACTTTCCAAATAAATACATATCCATGCAGCTTAAAAACTCATCCCACGTACAAAAATATTAGTTTCTATCATAAAAATATTCTTATCAAAATGGCCTTTTGTTCCTCTATTGCTTTGTTGCAAGAAAGGTTTAAACAATTGGAAAGAGTGAAAGAGATTAGGCAGGAGAAAGAGCTCTTGAAAATACTATCTGCTTCTACTATTATTACTCATTCAATCGGATCTGATCGTAGCTTCGAGTTTGATAATCATCATCAATATGAAGGAGTATTATCCCATAGATATGATCAATATCATAATCATCCTATTACTATGGAAGTGCATAATAATATTGATCATCAACATGTTCAGCCACTCAATAATGATAAGTTTTTCTTCCTACAAAACCCTAAGCCATCGTATGATCAAGTTTCTCTTTCTCTATGGCCAGAAACTCATTTGCAGACTATGAACAAGTCACGGGTCAGTAATACTAGCTTGACAGAGATGAAAGTTGATGGTTCTCATTCAGATGTTGATACTTCTCTTCATCTTTGAACCCGGGGGAGGGGGAGGGGG
>MCJB01048059.1:27007-77558 GCA_002018475.1 Nicotiana obtusifolia
ATATATATATATATATATATATATATATATATATATATATATATATATATATATATATATATATATATATGTATATCAAAAAATACACATGACAGTTGGCTGCATAAAACTTGTC
Organism: Nicotiana obtusifolia; assembly: GCA_002018475.1. NCBI lineage: Eukaryota > Viridiplantae > Streptophyta > Magnoliopsida > Solanales > Solanaceae > Nicotiana > Nicotiana obtusifolia. The sequence goes on from MCJB01048059.1 coordinate 27,123, forward strand.
TCTGTAGCAAAAATTAAATTTACAATAATTATACTACACCTTTTGATCATAGCAAATTAACCTAATGGGCTAAATAGGGTTAAAACTCAAAAGAAAGATGCCAACCTCCCTTAACTTAGCCCTTTACGATCTTTTTCGCGTATAAGAGTACGCCATCTAAATCAACAAAAAAAAGAAGCTAAATAGGGTTTCATGCACCTTATTAGACTAATCTTTCCTCATTATTTCTTTTACCTTTTTTCTCATTGGATCATAAGATTATGGTGAAGAGTAGGGATTATTCAAGACCAGGGGCGGATTTACGTACAAAAATTGGGTGCTCGACCACCTATTAATCTCGACTCGGAGTATGTATAGTTATATAGAGAATTTAAGAAAAATGATATAATAAATCAGCAAGCACCCGGGTAATAGAGAGCTAGGTGGGTGCTTTGATTTATGATGGGTGTTGCAACGCTATAAAAGCCAAAGGGTGAGGGATTGAATCTCACTCCTTGCAAGTTTTTTTCCCTCAATTTTTTCTTATATTATCAAGCATTTTCTTTTGCCCCAATCATGAGGTCATCTTTTTGTTCTTTTCGGTTTTCACTAGCGACTTTTTTGAGCCAATATTACTTTTATTCTTTTTCTTGTGACTTTGTTTTATGAGGTCCTCTTTTTATTTTTTTCAGTTTTCACTAGCGACTTTTTTGAGCCAATACTACTTTTATTCTTTTGCTTCTGACTTTGTTTTATCCTTTTTTTTTTTTTTTTTTTTTTTTTTGCTTACTTTATCTAATTAATTATAGCAAAGAAATGAAAAGAAAATTTGCTTTAGAAAAACAAAGACTCCTTCCAGGACCGCAAAATTCACAAATTTTTTTCTTACTAATTGTGTTATCCATCACAATTTTACGGTATCTAAAATATTAATATCATGATTTTCTAATTAATTTTTTTCATTGTATCTAAATAATTGCATAATTATATGACGGGATTGATAGTAACTTTACGTCTAGAAAAATTAAACACCACGAAACTAAAATTCTGAATCCGCTACTATTTGAGACTTGTATTAGAGCAGATCTACCTTCATGTTTAAGCATCTTTCTCAACCTAGATCGCTGTAGCTTGTCTAGAGTACACGTTACTATAAGAGTAAAATTTGGAATCAACATGTTAAGCGCGTCATTGAAATTTCTGTTTATTAGGAATTGAATAAGGAGTATCAGTTATTTCCTTATTCTTTTATACTTGTCCACTCTCTATCTCCATCTCTCTTCGCTTTGTCTCTGTCTCTTGCAAAGCCTGAAGTTTCACTTTGCTTTAGTTGGTCATATATCTCTCTCTTTCTCTCGCAAAGCCTCAAGACTCGTAAGGAATATCAATTTATAATTTGAAAAGACGAATGCTCAAGAAAGTTAAAATTACAAAGCTTGAAGATTCACTTCGCTTAATTAGTTGAGCTATAACATATGCGGAGACTTTAATCTCTCCTAATTCTTTGTAGGATTATAAATTTTGAAGGTGTTTGACTCTCCACCATTGACAGCCATTAAAAAGCTTTGAAGCTTTGAAATCAAATTTGGATTTTCAAAAACCATTATTTATTTGGATTGGGTATTGTTGCAAACAATTGGGAATATTGTTTGGAGTTTATATCTCAATTTTGAGGATGTTTTGGTGAAGATTAGATTTGATTTTGGCTGAATTTCAAGAACACATGACGTACAATATACTACGAAATTGTAGTAAAGTTGTATTATAATTGTATGTAACTTATATATATATATATATATATATATATATATATATATATATATATTATTTGAATGTTGTATGAAAGTTCAAAAATAGTTGTATAATGTATGAATCGTTGTATAAAATTTGTATTTAAGTTATCAATACTATCTTTTTACCTCAAGTTATTGAAATATATCAAAATTGTATTAAGAGGGTAAGTTTTGATTGGAATTTTAGAGAGGAAGAAGCACACATCACAGACAACATATATACAAATCGGATAAAATACATACAAAAGACATATTGTATAAAATTTTGTATAAAAATTGTATGAAAGTTGTATGATATTGTAGTTGTATTTAACTGGGTACAAATAATGTATGAAAGTTGTAGATAAGTTATAAATAGATTGTTAAATATATAATTAGTTGTATGAAATTTGTTTTTACTATGTATAAAGCAGATACAAAATATACAAAAGACATATTGTATAAAATTTGTATAAAATTGTATTTAAGTTGTATGATATTGTAGTTGTATTTAACTATGTAGAAATAATATATGAAAATTGTAGATAAGTTTTAAATAAGTTGTATAATATATAATTAGTTGGATGAAATTTATTTTTACTATGTATGCTGTTGCAGATATTCAAATTCGCATTAAATTTTTAAGAAATTTATTTTTAATTTGTATGCTGATGTACTATACATTGTTCTTTTTCTCAATTGATTTATTAAGGAAAGAAAAGTAGAGAATGATGAAAAGAAATATGTATTTTAACATGTTAATCAAAGTTTATTTAATCAAATATTTTGAAACATAATAATAGTAGTAATAGACCTATTAATCGAGGAGCGACAAAGCGACTAGGCGTACTCAAAACCTATAGTGATATTAGATCTCATATGGAACTTAGCTTTTGTTATTGTACCAATTTCTCTTCTTATAATGAGCAAAAATGAGTCTCCTTCTATGCCTTTAAGGCTTTGGATTATTGGATACGCTTTACAGTCTGTGCTTCACATGGTTTGTGTGTTCGTCGAATATAGACGCAGATGTCAGCGACGAAATTTCTCAAGCGGCAGTGGAAATTGGAATATAGAGAAGTTTCGAACTTGAGTTCGGAAAGTGATGGAGGAGAGTCGGGTGATTATTTACTGGAGAGGCGTCAAAACAAGGATGAAACTAGGTACTTGTAACAGAAATTCCGTTTGTTATAGCTTAAAATAGGAAATACACAACTGGAATGAGTCTTATTAAAAGAGGAATGGAGAGAAAATAAAAAAAAATAACTAAATCTCTAATTTAAGGTACTAATAATGAATTGTATATGTTTTGTAGCTAAACTGTGCTTAGGTCGGATAAATTCTTAATAAGATTTCAAATAGTGTATAGAAACGAAAAAATCTCAACAAAATTTATATAATAGGCTATCATGGTCTTCTAACTGGACCTCAACGGGTTAACCCAAGATTGGATCCTTGTTTGGCCCAACCAAATTTTAGGTTTTTCCAGGAAAAGTTTTGATAGTCTTTTTGTTTCTTTCTTTTCTATTAACTTATTTTGATTTACGTTTTGATTATGGAGATTTAACGTGTTTAACACTAAGCTTTAGCGTATTTAACATTCTCGTATCTTAGTATTCATTTTAGAATGTTGTTTTCATTTCTTGAAAAAACATTACACTTGAGTAAACGTGAATATTATTGTCAGCATGTTAAACCTAAAAATCAGTGATGGAGGCAGCTTATTTGCTATTAGTTCAATCGAATCTAGTATTTGCAACACAAAGCGCATATATATATATATATATATATATATATATATATATACCACGATTACTTGCTTTTGAATGATGAATATAATATACGAATAAAATGTTAGAAGAGTGAGTTGTTAATCGGCACATCCAATTAAACAAGATCTCATAAGATCATGTTTATTTCAAATAAAAACAACTTTGAATTACTTTTCCTTATACAATTAAGGAATTCCTGTTACATTCAATCCATTGATATATATATATATATATATATATTTTTAAACCCCTCCCAAATTAAAAATGATTTATAGTGTTTTCATATTTTTCCTCTAGCGTGACTCGAACCCGAGATCTAACAATATCCATTGATATTGAAAAGTAGAAATATCCCACCAAGTTGTGCTTCTTTTTTACTTTCTTTATTCTTATCCGTAGGGTCTTGAAAATGAAAAAGGAAAAGGAAAAAAAAAAACACCGACTCAAAGTTACAAAAGCAAAAAGAAGGATTGTTCCGCACGTCCACAAAAGGAAGAAAAATAAAGGTGAAAGAGATTGCAGTTGAAACGATAATAATTTCCTTTTGCCAAATGGAACCCACAAAAGAATATAACGATCAAAGTTATCGTTTATAATTAAAAAAAGATTTAATTCTTGAAAATAGCAATTAAACTTTAATCTTTTATTTTTAAAAAATTTAAAAAAATTAATAATATAGCACCAACTTTAGTCTTAATTTTTCAAATTTTAAAATATAATATTTTTTTTACCGACCAAAGTTGGTCGCTTTTTTATGATTAATAATAAATAAAAAAAATATAATTTATATTCAGAGATCAACTTTGATCGTCAATATTATATTATTAAAATATTAAAAACGACGAAAGTTGGTCGCTATTTTCTTTATCCGAAATATTTTTTTTTTTTACCTTAAAGACTAAAGTTGGTCGCTAAGGTAAAGTGACCACCTTAATATCGATCAGGCCTGTTTGATTGCTTTTTTGCCAATAAGCAACCAATTTTGATCGCTTTTTTTCTGAATTTTTAGTAGTGCCCTTATATTAATTAATTGATTATTATCAGATAGTGATAAGATGGTATTAGTCAAAAATGGTGATTTAGTCATCATTATAAGCTGACGTCGGTTGATAAATTTAGATGGGTCCATGAGGATGACGCATGTGTTTTTACTATAATATCGTTTGTGGAATTGTGAGGAAGCAAATGGGACGAGAGAGATGCAATATAAAATGCGAAAATAAGTAAACAAAGAATAGAAGCAAGACACTATGTAAAAATAAACGTTTGTGTGTTGGTTGCTGGCTTCGTCTATTTTTCAACTAGTCAAATCTAATATGTAAAAATAACTTTGGTTTATTTATTATAAGCATTATTAGAGAGGTATCAGCATTCAAACATTCAAACAAGCATTCAATTCTCTGTACTGGTGTCTCGCCCCCTCAATACCGTATTAGCTTTGTAATAGCTTTCATCATCATCAATACAATCATCATCATTCATCATCAACTTCCGCTACTTTCAATTCTCTCGTTGCCTACGATATTGGTTTTTCCGCACGACACTGACAATCTAGTCTAGCATGCGGAGGGGACCTCAGTTGGCGGACGGCAATCGTACTGACATCGATTACCTAGCCTTACGTCGCCCTTCCAAAGAATATCAGAAAGGCGCCGTGTAATAGTAATGTAATGGGCTGCTTTCCAGCCTCGACCCATGACCCCTTGGACGGCCACGTGGCGTCCTGACAAGCCTCCAAAAGCCTAGCGCCACAATCGGCCCCGTGATCTCGACAGCCACAGCAAAATACTAAGATTCTAATTAGGCAGATTATCAAGGAGATCCATTAGCCATGAAAATACAAACTGCAAAGCGGCTTGAAGGGTTCAATAGTTATCCACAATAGTTTAATTTAGAGTAGCTTTTGTTTGTTTGGCGTATTGTTTCTTTAAACTATGATTGACTGTTGGAATATGATGTCCAACAAGAATTTTTTTGGTGTACTGTACATATGTTTCAATTGGTAATAAAGTTAATTAGTTAAAAAAGAAAACCAATTTCTCTTTATCTCAAACTAATTAATAAAGAATCGCAGTCACTTTTTGCTAGCACATGGTTTGCACCGCATTTAGCTTCCCTAATTTTTGATAAAATACTCAATTAGATTTTTCTGAATAAATAAATAAATTTTGAAATATATCCTAATTCTGGGCTTAAGAAACTCTTCCATAATTCTCATGGAGTTTAAGTTATTGTAAAGATTCTTTTACACTAAGCGGTCACTCAAAAGATTACATGCAAACCTCCTAAATTAGGTTTTTTTATTTCAAAATAAAATAAAAATTACGTGGTAATACAAATAAAAATAAACTAAAAACGTAAAATATCTTACGTCTACGATGTATATGATTTAAATTCGTTTTCCTACTAATATCAGGTCTTGAAGATGGTATAGGATAATGAGATGTGGGTCATTCATAGCTCCCTTTATTATAGTCTAATCAATATAGACACTAAATTTTGGACGTTTCATGATTAAACCGATTAGCGATATTTTCGAGATGACACCTTATTTATAAATATAAAAGAAGTCTTTTCAATTCTATTTAACTCAAAACGTGAGGGACCTTCAACAGTTAAAAGGAAAAAACAAGATTCTACTTTTTAGTATATAATGCTTCCTTCTTTAATTACGCTACATAATGCAGCCAGGGGCGGATATACATGTATTGGTTCGGGTGCTCGAGCACTCATTAACCTCGACTCGGAATATGTATAGTTATATAGAGAATTTTAAAAAAATGATATAAAAAATCAGCAAGCATCCAGATAACAAAGAGCCAGGTGGGTGCTTTAATTTATGATGGATGCTGGAGCACTTTAAAAGCCAAAGGGTGAGGGATCAAATCTCACTCCTTGCAAGTTTTTTTCCCTCAATTTTTATTTAAATAGTTGCATACTTATATGATGGATTGATAGTAACTTTACGTCAAGAAAAGTTAAGCACCCACGAAACTAAAATTCTGGATCCGCCACTAAATACAGGAACGAATTAATCAAATATTGTTCAAGAGTAGTGAATTATTTTACCAGAAAAAAGAAAAGCCAAAGTATGGGCCATTCGAATTTTCAAGAATGAGAATATGCACGGAAAGAATAAGGCAAAAGTTATCTTGAAATCAAACTTTAATTTATTCCAATTTGGAATAAATTATTCCAAATTGTTTGTCACTTATAATAATCTTCTAGAAATTGTTTGTCACTTGTAATTTATTTACGGTCGTCCTTTTTAGAAATATTCATTCATCTTAACCAAGGTAGAAAAATTTTGTGCGCATATTATATTGTCAACCTTATGTAACTCTCATTTGACAAAATGAAATGATGCTTTATAAATGTATTAGAAAATAGACAAAGAATGAAAATAGGAAATGGAGTAAAAAGTTTACAGTATTTAGAAACTTCCATTTTACTATTTAATCCCTTGAAAAAAAAAAGCACCGAAGAAAGGAAAGAGCGAGATGGTTGTTTTTGTTGTTCTCGCGAAGCAAAGATCATTCGCTTGGCGAATAAAGTTGGTCACCCTCTTTTTGGCTACAACCAAACACTTTTTCTTGCTGGTCGAGCTTTCTACAAAATAAGCGATGCAAGAACGTATTCTTTTATCTAAGCTTCTTCCCTATGCAATAGCTCCCCCATCGTAGATGGTTCAGCCACGCTCGATACCACGAAATGATTGAAAACTACGACGGGATCAAAATGTAATGCTATCAGTCACCTCGTACTACCCCATTGTGATATGTATACTAATATTGTTATAATTTTTCTTATAATATTAGTGTAGTTTAACAAGTTATAACTTGTGATTTACCCTTTAAATACAATTACCTTTTAAATGACCTAATGTTAGTAAATATTTTTTAACATTAATGCATAAAACTTTAACTCTTATCGTAATAGCTCTACTGTCTATAAAAAAAATTGTAACTCTAGTTTGCTTAACATTATTAGTGAATAATTGAATAATAAATTTTGTATAGGCTAAATACCGAAGTGTTGGACTTATGCATATTAAGCTATTCTTAAGCATATTTTTATATTAATTTTATACTGTACCATCCGACGATTCTAAGGTATTATAGAGCCCAGGCAGTTTACAGTCGAGGCAGTAAACCCTGATTATGACATCATAACCGGTGGTCCTTAAAGAACATGTTTTAGTCAAGTGGCCGTGTTGAAGGGTTAAAGGCGAGGACTGTAGTTTAGGAATTACTTGTCAAGACTGTAACTTGACAGGCCCAGTCAGTTTGCAGTCGAGGCAGTAAACACTGATTATGACAGCATTAATTGTGGTCCTTAAAGAACCGATTTTAGCCAAGTAGGCGTATTGAAGGGTTAAAGGCGAGAACTATAGTTTAGGGATTACTTGTCAAGACTGTAACTTGACAGGGTATTTTATATAAAAAATTTCTGTAGCTCGGTCGAAGCGATCCAGTTATAAATATTGGTAATTAAGTAATCTTAAAAAGCATATGGGAAATATGTAGCGTAACGACTGTTTGGTTCCACCTTCCCGGAACCAACGAGTGTCAACCAAACGCGGTCTTCTGAGCCCACTATAAAATTGCTCTTCATTTAACTGTTATTTACTCAATTGCCATTTGCCCCTTTTATTCCAACCCCGCCGGCCGCCCCCACAAACTTGCGTACGCAATCGCCCATGGTTTCTTATTAATTTTATTTTCGTCTAATATTTCAAAATTATTTTTGCACTTCAAAACTTTTCTTACCACAAAAACAAGTATGGCTTAGTTAAAAATAAATTGGTGTCAAATATATAAAAAAAAAAAATTAAAGCTCAACTCATAACATCATCATAAGGCAAACTAATACTGGGTAGAGGGTTCAATAACTTAAAAAAAAAAATAGATATATATGCAGGGCCGGCTCCAAAGGTGCCGGGGTAAGGCTTGTGCCTTAGTCCCTCAAATTTAGGGGACCCCATTTTAAAAAAAATTATAAGTTCATAAATATTTCAAAAATAATATTTAGTAGTTTTAATATAAAAATAGAGTTTTAATATAAAGGAAAGAAATTTTTTTACATATATAAATAAGGTAATAATTTGACATACTTAAAATGAGTAGATGAATAATTTTTCCAACGTTTTAGTTTTTTACTTTTTACTCCTTCATTAAAATTTTTGCTCTCTCTTCCTTAATTTGTCCAAGTCAATCTTTCTTCTTTCTAATCTCTTCATATTTCAGAAAATCCTACATATTTTCAGTCTTTCTCTTTGATATTGTTACTCACCTTCGATTTCATTAGTTCAAGTGTTCAACAATACTTTTAAGTTTTCAATAGTTTTATACTTCTATTGCTCTATAAAATCTTATCTAAGATCAATAATATCTTAAGAAAGATTAAATGAGTTGGTTAATTATCAATTGAACATGAACTACTAGAGAAAATCGATTATAAAAAAATTATTAACAACTTTATATATCAAAAAGTTAGTAAAATAGACTTCAAATAAAAACATATCTTATAACTTTCTTTTAAAAATTTATGCCCCATATTAAGCTATAGCTTTAGGCCCCGTATGTGCTTGAGCCGCCATTGTATACATTTAGATATATCTTAAATAACAAGTATAGATTTTGAATGGCACTTATAAAATTTAAAATTTTGGCTGCTAGATTGGTCGATTTAGTGTGCTGCTTGGGTTCGATACCGACTCTTACATATGCTCAAATTTTAATTCGATAGTGGTGTCCCCGTTACTTTCAAATCATAAGGCCCTCACTACTTTCAAATTCTAAGTCCGCCACTGATCATCATACCAAATCAAATAAATATTTGTATTATGAGAATTCATATGAATTGACCAGTTTTAAATTTACCACAATCCTCATTTGATTATTCGTGCTTGGAATCGACAATGTGAGTAGTTACTTCATGACTTTTCTTAAGTTATAAAATTTCACAGAAAATTTTAGCTGCCAATTTTAGCTTCTTGAATTTGCTTTGTAACATCTTGTAGTTTAAACTATTTTTGAGTAAGACGGTTGAAACAGACACAATAATTTAGGTGGTAATTAGTCGCAATCAATGGAATTATCTGATTATGTTGTATGATAGTTTTGTCTCATTAGAGTAATTTGCGCTGTATAATTGTACAATGTGTTACTCGTTCTAAAATGATGAACTTTACTCGTTATGAATTTGTTCCACATTTTGCAGACGTGTAATCAAAATTCAGTTGAAGTACTGGTGGCCAAAAATGAAATGGACCAAAGGATATTCCCGCAGCCGTCGAGAGACTTTAATAACTATAGCATGCCAGAAACGGGGGGTTGAGGTGGTTAGACCTATACCCCGAAATGCTCCCAGCATAGGAACCTATGGTTCCATTCTTGTTGTTGCTGGAGGTATACATCCCTCTTCTCGGTGTGGAACGATATACGGAAAATAGATGCTCAGCCTGCAATGTCCGATAACGGTGCTGAAGTAGTGAATCTATCGGCACCATAGTAGTGGTATACAACTTTGAACCTAACAGCCGGCCTAGTAACCTTTCGAAATGAGGGATCCCCGTTGGCAACAACCACGGTAATAGTTGCGGAACACAATTTAATTCTTGTTTTCATTTCCAGTTTCCGATACTTCACAATCACAAATTTGTTTTAGTTTAATCACCCAGCTTAAAATTACTGTTAAATATATTCGATGAAAAAAAAAAGAGACAAAAAACATATGCTGATTTAGAATTTAAGTATCGCATAGTAATTAAAGACGTGAGTTCTAAAATATATATCTATTTTTAGTTCCAAAACCATGGGAAAACAAGCTCTTGTTTCACGGCTCCTAAGTTATCCAAAAGATTTTAGTATCTCTTATTGTTTTTTTCGACAACTTTATTTAATATGGCCTTATTGCTAGAGCAAGAGACGTTGCTATGTGTTAGCACTAAATAATCTGTATAAGTTTAAATGACGTTTAAACACAATTTGTCAAATACTTAGTAAAACCAGTATAGAAACAGTAAACTACAGAAATTGGAGAATGAACAGAATCAGTGTAGAGATATATTCAAAATATAATCGAGCCCACTTAGTTCAAAGTATGTCCTTAAAGAAATTATTCTCCTCACAGTACTTTGAGGTTGATGGAATACCCCTCCCAGGATAGAATGATTATTTTATCAGAATAATAATACTCCAAATTCTGATAGCGGCGAACCACTTAACAATAGTATATCATACAGAATAAAGAAGAGAGGTTTTTGAGAAAGTTAGATTGCAAGAAAAATTTGTGATTAAATTCTAACAAAAAATCTGAAATTTATAACTGTTGGAGGTGCTGATTCTGAATGTATTCAGTTACACTAAGCCAAGTGACATAGGGAAGATTCAATGAACTATACATTACTCTTAGATATACGAGAAAACTTTTTTCTTACACTTTTTTTTAGTGGGAAAGGATTTCAATCGAATATTACGATCAAAATATTGAATGAATTAGATCTTTCTATTATTGATTAAAATATTTGGAATAGAGCTTCGAATATCCGTAGAAATAATAAAAAAGAGTTCAACTTAGTTGGTGAACGTAGTGATAAGAGACTATCTAGCTTGGTTCGAAGAGTAGCTTTTGGTAGGATGCTTTCTCCTTAAATGAACCACACATATGATATTGAATTAGTCTAGCCAATAAATTTTCAATTAAAAAAAATGAAAAAAAAATTTATTGGTTTTAATACTGTACAAGGTAAGTAAAAATTATCTAAAAGATCAGGAAAAAAGAAGGAATTAGCACTCACTTTGAGGTGTCATCACTCATTGTGTAATTCAACGCGGAGTGAGTATTCTTCTTAAAACAAACAGAAAAAGATGTAGTACTATGTATAATCAAAATATCAAATAGAGACAGAGCATGTGGTGGCAGTAAATTTGTAGTCTTGCATGTATTTGGGGAAAGTGGCATTTGAAGTAGTTATTCCCAAGAAATAAGGGCATTTTATTTTTCTATTTTCAACTCATTTGACTATATAAACAAACATAAGAGGAGTGCCTAACACTCCATTCCTAGTTTCATCAATCAGCAAAAGACATCAGGCTCTTTCTTTCTCCCCTTTGAACAAAAATCACAAAAATAAATACATACTCTGAATTTTCAAGGTTTGTAATACCATCTTTTAATTTTTTTCTTTGATTTGGTATGGAGTTTTTGTTGGTCTTAAGTAGTTCCTTATTTTATGTTAAGTCTTGACTTTGTTTAATTCTTGGTTTAAGGTTTTGTATTGATGTTGAAAGCATCTTAAGATGAATTATCTGTTATGTGTTAGCAGTTTATATGCAATTCCCTTCTCTCTTTCTTTCCCTTTTTTTTTTGAGGTGATGGGGGTGTGTAAGTAGTGATCTTTTTAGTTTCTTTTGTATAAAGTTTTGATTTTTATGTTGGGGTAAGAGATTATTTGCAATTCCCATCTCTTTTTCTTCCTTATTTTTTGATGGGGATATATACAAGTAGTGATTTTTCTATTTGTTTTGCATATAGTTTTGATTTTTATGTCCAATTCATTCATGGAGTGAGGAAAGGGTTATTCTTTGAAGTCTTTTTGGTCTATTCTTTTGTTTTCTAGTTTACCAGAGTTTTGGTTTCTTAGGTCTCTGTGGTTTTCATTCCTTCTGTTAGTTCTGTTTCAAGTCTTTTTGCTTTTTCATTTTATTAGTTTCCTCAAATGTTGAGTTAATTCTTTAATAGTTAGTGATCTGGTTCCTCTTTGGTGGCTAATTGGTTAGTTTTTTGGGTCCCTTTTTCATCTTCTTTTTGATTATCTATTCATTTTTCCATTTAATTGGGGGTTGGGGTGTGTGTTTTTTTTTTTTTTTTGGGGGGGGTGGGGTTTTGGGGGGGTCACAGGATTAATTTTTTCTAATGATCAAGCTAGCTCTCCCTGATTACAGTTTTATCATGGATTTCATGATTTATCTCTTGAGTTGAAGTCTCCAGTGACTAAAAAAGGAAATTTGATGTTAGGCATTTGATTTGTACACAAAAAAAGTGCTTTTTTTTTTCTGTGACCTTTTCTCTAAATAAGCTAATAAAGGCTGATTAGTTGATTGTAATTGAGAGTATTTGGTTTTCTTGATATGCTTTTGACTCTACGGTAAACTTGCTACTGCAATTAATATTTTTATTACTCATTTGAAAGTTAAAAACTGAGTATAACTCCTAGTGCATTTGCTATTTTTCTATTTTTTTCTTGATGTGTATTAGTTATATTTAATTTCCACTTTTTTCCCCCCTTAATTACAAGCTTCAAACCTAACTTCTCTGTTGTAGGGCCTCTTTTTAGTGCTCTCTTTTTTCTGCCTAATATGTCTAGTTTCTCTGTATGGCTGTCAAATGAATTGAACTTCATTGTTCAAGAGAAATGAGTCTAACTTTTTTTATCAACTTATGTAGTTTATTGCTATATGTGGAAATTATGTCTTGGTGATGAGAAAGCAATGTTATTAGAGATGAATCCTCTGCGATTCCGGGATTGTAGAAACTATGGATCAAGTTTAGAAACCCTTGGATGTTATTATTCGAAGAATAATTCCCTGAATGGATGATAAGCATATATGTTGCTTTTGCTCTTTCTATGCTTTTCCATAGGTGGATGTGCATTCATTTATACGTTCCTCGGTGTATTCCTTTCCAATTTTTCTTTTAGCTTCGGAGTATCATTATTAATTAGCATGCATGCTTTCCGTTCTTGGCAGGTTCTATTAGTTATATAGGTTTCGCTGACACATCATGGAGTAGCAAATCCTTCTCTAGTTCTTCAGATTTAACATTGTCATTTGCCGCTGAAAGAAGTGCTGCTCCTTGAGATTTTGTGACTACTTATAGTTGAGAAAGATTTGCTGATCTGAATGTACCTCTTTCACTAAGATAGATTCCCTGAAACGGCTGTTTGAAATCATTCTTCATCTTCTTAGTCATTTTGATATTCTAGATGCAAGCATCCCAACGACCTCAAATGTCTGGCGGCGTCCATGGATTGTACAATCAGCCAATGCAGCAAGTTGAGCAATATTACGACCCTTACCATGTTTTCAAGAACAACAACTGCAATAATACTAGCTCAGTGACGCAGTTTGCTTTTCAGACTCAGAATGAACATTTCTTCACTCTGGACTCATTGCCGGCTACTGACTATGTTGTATACGATTCACCTCCTTCCTTAAGCGTCTCTTCCAACAGGGGTCCCTTCTCTCCGCAATGTTCACAGTCACACATGTCTGATCTGCAGCACTCCTCTGATAACAACACTTGTAGTTCACCTTTCAGCGGGTGTTCAGGAGTTGATGATGGTGACCTGAAACATGTGCTTCGGGAGCTGGAGAATAAATTACTGGGGCCTGAATCTGATACTGACGACAGCTGCAGTTGCTCCTTCAATGATGTGGTCTCGAAACCTTCTTCCTTGACAAGGTGGAACCGAGTGTTGGACATAGCCCCCAGCTTGAACTTGAAAGAGTTGCTTAATGCCTGTGCTGAAGCAGTGTCAGATGCTGATATCTCAACTGCTGAAGTTCTTATGAATATTTTAGAGCAAAGGGTGTCAGTCTCTGGGGAACCTATGGAACGATTGAGTGCATACGTGTTGGAAGGGCTTAGAGCACGGCTACTATCATCAGGAAGCATCATATACAAAAAATTGAAGTGCAACGAACCGACTAGCTCAGAATTATTGTCGTATATGCAAGTCATCTATAACATGTGCCCATACTACAAATTTGCTTATATGTCTGCAAATGTCGTCATCAGGGAAGCCATGACGAATGAGAATAGAATCCATATCATTGATTTTCAGATTGCACAGGGAAGTCAGTGGATGTTCCTCCTCCACGATCTTGCTCGTCGACCCGGTGGACCACCATTTGTCCGCATCACAGGTGTTGATGATTCCCAATCAGCTCATGCACGAGGTGGTGGACTTCAGCTAGTAGGCGAAAGGCTAGCAGAAGTTGCCAAGTCATGCGGAGTACCTTTTGAATTCCACGGTGCTGCACTATCAGGATGTGAGGTCCAACTAGAGAACCTTCGTGTTAGGCATGGAGAGGCGCTGGCAGTAAACTTCCCTTTCATGCTGCACCACATGCCAGATGAGAGTGTAAGCACGATCAACCATCGAGACCGCCTATTAAGACTAGTTAAGAGTTTGTCCCCCAAAATTGTGACCTTAGTTGAACAAGAATCGAACACCAACACCGCCCCTTTCCTTCCAAGGTTCCGTGAAACTCTTGATTACTATACAGCAATGTTCGAGTCAATTGATGCAGCTCGCCCTAGGGATGACAAGCAGCGGATTAGTGCAGAGGAGCATTGTGTGGCACGGGACGTTGTCAACATAATAGCATGTGAAGGGGCCGACAGAGTGGAAAGGCACGAACTTTTTGGAAAGTGGAGGTTGAGACTTATGATGGCTGGATTTACTCCATGCCCATTGAGTCCATCAGTTGGCATGACCATCAATGACATGTTGAAGGAATACAGCCCAAATTACAGGTTTGCAGAAAGCGAAGGGGCACTCTATCTTGGATGGAAAAATAGAGCTTTAGCAACTTCTTCTGCCTGGAGATGACAACTTGTTGCCTACTATTGTCAAACATCTGTAAATTTTTGCCATATGATCTCGACGTTTATCTTTTGTTGAAGCCTAGAAGAGTGTATTTTTAACCCTTTTCGTTTCATATACAGAGCTCGGAGTATGAAATCTTAGGTTTGTACATGCCAGCACATGGAGGAATATCGTGAGTCGGTAATAAATTCCATGTCTAAACATCTGCTTAATGTCATTTTCTCTAAGTTTATTGGCTTTTCTCAACTAGATCTTGAGCTCTATCTGCTACTGTTTGTATATGTAACATGGCCAATATTTTGGCTAATGAATTCCATCTCACACAAACATAATCATATTTGCAAAGTGTAGACTTTGTTGGCAATATTCTTTGGGACCCAAAAATATTGCATTGTGTGGTGGATATCATTAACACAAGTTGGTATTTATTCTTTAACAACTAAGAGGCCAAGACTTTTTTGCCTATAAAAGGAAATGCCATTAGTTCATTTGAAACACACCAACAAGACTTGAGTCTTCATTTCTTGTTTCTTCCTTTCCTCCTTTCTTGAGAGTGTTTTGTATGAGAGTTAAGTGTTGGGAAGCACTTGTGTGAACCCTTTCTTTGGAGTGATCTTGTGAGATTATTCTCTCGGGTATTTGGGTTTAATTAGAGTATTTACTCTAATTTTGTACTCTCTTTTGTACTCTTATTGGTATAGTGAAACTGCTCCTCTCCGCTTGTGGACGTAGGTCACCTTGACCGAACCACGTTAAATTTGTGTCTTCTTTATATGCTTTAATCTCCGTTATTATCAACTTAAATTGTCTTTGTTATTTTCATTATAACGTTGGTTGGCTAAATTCCGCACTACCCAGGTTTCCGATCCTAACAAATTGGTATCAGAGCCAGATCTAACCGGGTTAGTTTAAATAGCCAAAAATGACTTTAACAAAGTCTTATGTTGAGAAATTTGATAGAAGTGCAAACTTCGGAATGTGGCAATTAAAGATGGAAGCTATCCTAATTCAGGATGGCTTAGATTCGGCACTACAAGGGAAGGAGAAGAAGCCGGATAAAATGACGGATGCGGAGTTTGCCGTCATAGACAAAAAGGCAAAAGCAGGTATCATTTTAAATCTCTCAAATGAGGTTTTACGTGAAGTTTCTGTAGAAACCACAGCCAAAGGTATGTGGGAAAAATTGAAAACCTTATATATGAAGAGGACAGTGGAAAATAGACTTTACCTGAAACAGAAGCTTTATACAATTCGTATGGGTGAAGGTACCTCTATTCTCTCTCATCTTGACACTTTTGATTCCATTCTTATGGATTTGAATAATATAGATGCTGAAATTAAAGATGAGGATCAAGCCGTGTTACTGCTTTGTTCTCTACCCCCATCTTTTAAGCATATAAGAGATACAATGCTTTATGCAAAGGATAATATCTCTTATAAGGATATTAAATCTATCTTAAAATCAAAAGAACAGATAGATAGTGATATTACTGGGGAAGCTAGTGGAACTCAAGCGGAAGTTGGCTTGTTTGTTAGGGGCAAATCCGACTCAAAATCCAGATACAATAATTTAGAGTGTCGCTATTGTCATCGAATGCTATAAGCTGAAAAATAAAGAAAAGCATAAGGAAAGGAAAAATGAGCACAAAAATATTGACATTGCCGAAGCAAGTGTAGCTGCTGATGAGACCGAGGGAACTATTTTTTTAGCAACTAATAATAGTTTCAAATCTAACAATGAGTGGATTTTAGATTCGGGTTGTTCATATCATATGTGTCATAGCAGGGACTTGTTTACTACATATGATTCAGTTGCAGGTGGAGTTGTCTTGATGGGTAATAATGATACCTGCAAAGTTTTTGGAAAAGGTACAGTTCGAATCAAAATGCATGATGGTATCATGAGAATTCTCACTGATGTTAGACATGTTCCTGACTTGAAGAAAAATCTCATCTCTTTGAGCACTCTAGAATCTCTTGGGTGCAAGTACACAAGTGAAGGTGGAGTTCTGAAAGTTTCTTATGGTGCTCTTGTGATCATGAAAGCACACAGATCTGGTTCGTTGTATACTTTATTGGGATCCACTGCTATAGGTCCTACTACAGTTTCGGTATCAGACAACTTGTCTGATTTTGATGGCATTAAATTTTGACATATGCCCATTAGGGCTTTTGCGGAGAAGGTGGAGCAAATGTACTATATATAAGCCAAAATTAGGCCAAGGTGGAGATTTGTAACATGGCCAATATTTTGGCTAATGGATTCCAATGGCCAATATTTTGGCTAATGGATTCCATCTCACATAAGCATAATCATATTTGCAAAGTGCAGACTTTGTTGGCAATATTCTTTGGGCCCCAAAAATATTGCATTGTGTGGTGGATATCATTAACACAAGTTGTATTTATTCTTTTACAACTAAGAGGCCAAGGCTTTTTTGCCTATAAAAGAAAATGTCATTAGTTCATTTGAAACACACCAACAAGACTTGAGTGTTCATTTCTTGTTTCTTCCTTTCCTCCTTTCTTAAGAGTGTTTTGTATGAGAGCTAAGTGTTGGGCAGCACTTGTGTGAACCCTTTCTTTGGAGTGATCTTGTGAGATTATTCTCTCGGGGTATTTGGGATTATTTAGAGTATTTACTCTAAATTTGTACTCTCTTTTATACTCTTATTGGTATAGTGAAACTGCTCATCTCCGCTTGTGGACGTAGGTCACCTTGACCGAACCACGTTAAATTTGTGTCTTCTTTATATGCTTTAATTACCGTTATTATCAACTTGCATTGTCTTTGTTATTGTCATTATAACGTTGTTTGGCTAAATTCCGCACTACCCAGGTTTCTGATCCTAACACCATATAAAAGTATTATGCTTCTTTTAGTTTGTTTTTCTTTGTTATCTAATTTATTATCGCCAAAGTTTGTTTTATTAGCTTTTGTATGATGCCTTATTATTTCGATCCCAACCGTCTTTTCTTCCTCTTAAACGTCTCACTTAGAACAGATCTTAGTCTTGTATCACATTTGATACAGAATTAGTTTGCTAAAAGATCCATGCCTCATTTATCAATATTTGCTAAACTTGTTTCAAATTGGGACCAAAGCACTAGAATTGAAACTTCTGGAAATAGCAAATGACATGTTACTATATGTAATTATATGCTAAGCATGGCTTTTTTCATATTTCTTTTATACTGAGCTAATTAAGTTATTGAGTTGTTAATCTATAATTTGTATATTTTAGATGAATTTCTTAAGAAATATAGAGTTTGAATTAAAGTTATTGAGTTCGTAGAACCCGCACCTTTGTCTCTAGCTCCATTCATGATAAGTTCGATACATACATCAACAGATCTTGACAGAAAGCGCAGAGTCGAATATTTTCTAATTCTGATTGATATATTTTTCTATGAATCTTATAAAATACATTGGATATTGTTCTTCTGTTTTAATGGATAATATTACTCTGTTAACCTCTTATGATTATTGGATATTATTTCTTCTATAAATTCGACTGGTTAGATTATAGTATAATAACCCACTCTATTTCTATATATATCTAGATCTATACTATATTAAAAGCACGACGACTGTTAATGAAATTTCATTCACCTTTTATACCTCTTAAAAATAGATTTTATAAAATTATCATTTAAATTATTTTTCTAACATTTAGGAGTTTGAAATTAGCTAAACTTTTAATTATTAAATCTTTCTTTATTTGACCTGTGTAGAAAATCTAACATTAAAGTTAACTGAACTTTACCAACATATGTTTTCCTTAACTTTACCAACATAGTGCCACCTGCATGTATTTATGCAACCAGACCCGAATTGCCGTAAATTTTGCCGGACAATCAAAAACAACCTAAAGAACAATTGTTATCGCTTCACCAAGACCGTTCCTTATTTATTGGCATTTTAGGGCCAAATAACTAGACTTTCGCCTGATTTCCAAATTCTCGTATGCTATAACCCACGCCACTTGCGTGCATCCCCAGTCGCCTAAATTTTTTGCTGACCTATCAAAAATGACCTAAGAAGCAATAGTCATTTCTTCTCCATGATCGTTCCCCATTTTTGGCATTTTAGGGTCAAACAATAAGAATTTTGCCCGGTTTCTAAATTTTCGTGTTATGCTCACGTCATCTGCATGCATCCAGGCGACCAAACCCGAATCGCCTAAAATTTTGTTGGCCCATCAAAACAGCCTAAGGGACAATTATCATCGCTTCGCCATGACCGTTCTCCATTTTTTGGCATTTTAGGGCCAAATATTATAATTTCGCTCGACTCCTAGATTTTCGTGAGCTATAGCCCATACCACCTACATGCATCCAGGCAACCAGACCCGAATTGCTTAAAATTTTTCCAGCCAATCAAAAACAACCTAAGAAAAAATCGCCATGATTGTTCCTTGATTTTTGGCGTTTTAGGGCCAAAACTTTTGAATTTCACCAGATTCTCATAATTTCGTGTGCCGGCCCATCAAAAACGACCGGACCCGAATCAGCTAGACTGTTGTTGGCCCATCAGAAACGATCTAAGGAACAATAGTCATTGCTTCGCCATGATCGTTCATTATTTTTTGGCGTTTTAGGACAAAAAAACTAGAATTCTGCCCGATTCCTAGATTTTCGTATGATATAGCCCATGCCACCTGCACGCATCCGGCCGATCATACCCGAATAGCCCAAAATTTTATCGGCTGATCAAAAATAACCTAAGGTACAATATTCATCGATTCGCCATGACTGTTCCTCGTTTATTGGCGTTTTAGGACCAAAAAACTAAAATTCCTCCCGATTTCCAAATTTACGTGTGCTAGCCCAAGACATTTGCATGCATCCGGGTGATCGAACTTGAATCGTCTAAAATTTTGTCAGCCCATAAAAAATGACTTAAGGAACAATAGTCGTTGCTTCGCCATCCACGTTCCTTTGTTTTTGGCATTTTAGGGCCAAATAATTTGAATTTCGTCCGATTTCTAGATTTTTGTGTGCAATAACCCACGCCACCTGCATGCACTCTGGCACCGGACTCGAATCACCTAAAATTTTACCGGTCCATAAAAACGAGCGAAGAAATAATAGTCTTATTTTTGCCATGACTATTCCTCCCTTTTTTTAGCATTTAGAGCCAAAAAATTGGAATTCCACCCGATTCTCATATTTTCATGTGCTATGCCCACGCCACTTGCATGCATCTGTCAGCCCGGACCCGAATTGCTTTAAATTTTTTCGGGCCATAAAAAATGACATATGGAGCAATAGTCATCATTTCGCCATGAATGTTCCTCATATTTGGTGTTGTAGGGCCAAACAGCTAGAATTCCGCTCGATTACCTAATTTTTGTTTGCAATTGCCCATGCCACCTGCATGCATCCGGGCGACAGGACCCGAATCGCCTAAAAATCACCTAACAAACGATAGTCATCGCTTCAACATGTTTGTTACTAATTTTTTGGCATTTTAGAACCAAAATACTGGAATTCCGCCTGATTCCAAAATTTTCGTGTGTTATAGCTCACGACACCTGCATGCATCCGGCCAATCGGACCTGAATCGCCTAAAAGAATTATCGGCCCATCAATAACGACATAAGAAAGTGTTTTAGGGGCAAAAAACTGGTATGTCGCCTATTTTAATTTTGTTTGTGCTATAACTTACATCACCTGCATCCATACGAGCGACCGAACCCAAATCGTCTAATTTTGTAGGCCCATCAAAAACGATCTAAGAAACAACTTTGCTTCTCTATGAACGTTCCTTATTTTTTGGAGTTTTAGGGCCAAAAAACCAGAATTGCTCCTGATTCCCAGATTTTCATTTGTTATAGAGCCCACACACCTGCATGCATCCTGGCGATCGGACCTGAATCGCCTAAAAATATTTTGGCCTATCAAAAACAACCTAAGGAATAATAGTCTTTTCGCCATGATAAAAAACGACCTAAGGAATAATAGTCATCTTTTCGCCATGATCGTTCCTCGTTTTTTGATATTTTTTGACCAAAAAATTGAAATTCCACCCGATTCCCAAACTTTTATGTGCTATAACCCACGCCACCTTCATGCATCCAGTCTACCGTACTCGAATCGTCTAAAATTTTGTCGGTCCTCAGAAAACAACCTAAGGAACAATAGTTATCGATTCGCCATAACCATTACTCATTTTTTGTATTCCGACTTATTTTCAGATTTCGTGTGCTATAACCCAAGCCACCTTCATGCATTCGGGCGACCGGACCTGAATCGCCTAACATTTTAACTGACACTCAAAAATGACCTATGTAACAAAAGTAATCGCTTCGCCATGATCGTTCCTTGTTTTTTGGCGTTTTAGAGCAAACAAATCGCAATTCCGCCCGATTCCCAAATTTACGTGTGCTATTGCCCATGCTACCTGTATGTATCCGGGCGATCAGACCCAAATCGCCTTATTATTTGCCTGCCCATAAGAAACGGCCTAAGGAATAATAGTTATCACTTCGCCATAATCGTTTCTTATTTTTGGGTATTTTAGGGCAAAAAATAAGAATACCTGCCCGATTACCAGATTTTTGTGTGTTATAACTCATGCCACCTGCATGCATCTGGGCGAGCATACCTGAATCTCCTAAAATTTGATGGCCATAAAGAATGGCCAATGAAAAAATAGTCATTGCTTAACCTTGACCATTTCTCGTTGTTTGGTATTTTAGGGCCAAAAAATTGGAATTCTGCTCGATTCCAAGATTTCTCGTGGAGTGGATAGCCACACTACTTGCATGCATTCGGGCGACCGGATCCGAATCACCTAAAATTTTACTGGCCTATCAAAAATGACCAAAGGAACAATATTCATCGCTTTGCCATGTCCGTTCTTAATTTTTTGGCATTTTAGGGACAAAAAACTAGAATTTAGCCCGATTGCCAGAATTTTGTGTGTTATAACTCACGCTACCTGTATTCATCTAGGCGACCGAACCTAAATCGCCTAAAATTTTATCGGCCCATAAAAAACAACCTATAGAATAATAGTCATTGCTTCATCGTGATCGTTCCTCATTTTTTGGTATTTTAGAATCAAAAAACAAGAATTCCGTCCCATTTTTGAATTTTCTTATGCTATAGCTTACACCGCTTACATGCATCCGGACGATCGGAGACAAATCACCTAAAATTTTCCGGCCCATCAAAAACGATCTAATGAACAATAATCATCGCTTCGTCACTATCATTCCTCATTTTTTGGTGTTTTAGTGCCAAAAAACTAGAATTGCGCCCGATTCCCAGACTTTTGTGTGCTATAGCCCACGCCACCTGCATGCATCAGGCGACCCAACCCGAATCGCCTAAAAAAATTTCGGCCTATTAAAAACAACCTAAGGGAAATATTACTCATCACTTCGCCATGGTTGTTTCTTATTTTTTAGCATTTTTCGGCAAAACTGGAGTTCCGCCTAGTTCCCAAATTTTTGTAGGTTATAACTCACGCCACCTGCATGTACCAGACGACTAGAATCGGATCGCCTTAAATTTCGTTGACCCATCAAAAACAACCGAAGGAACAATAGTCATCGCTTCTCCATGATTGTTCCTCGTTTTTTGACCTTTTAGGGCCAAAAAATTGAATTACGTCCCATTTCTAGATTTTGGTGTGTTATATCCCATGCCATGTGTATGCATTTGGGCGACCGTACTCGAATTGCCTAAAAATTTTCCGACCCATCAAAAATAACCTAAGGAACCATAGTCATCATTTCGTCATGACCGTTCCTCGTCTTTTGGAATTTCTTTAAGGTAATGATCCAACAGGTCATTTTGAGCATTTGCACTTCGCTCGATGGTTTGAGGGTATGAGTAGCTCCGTATTAATGTATTATAACTTGTGTGTATCATCGGTTTCGATTTTCAGGTGATTCAAAATTAGTTTGGAAGGATGAATTTCATGTTTGAAGCTTTAAGTTAGAACAGTTGACCAAGTTTTACTTTTGAGTATTTGACCTAGGATTGAAGTATTGATAGTTCTGTTAGTTCCATTTGGTGATTTTGGACTTGGGTGTATGCCCAAATTCGCATTTGGATGTTTCTAGAAGGTTCAGGCATTATTTGGCGAAAGTTAGCAATTTAAAGGTTTGTAATATTCATAAGTTTGACCAGGAGTTGACTTTGATGATATCGGGTTCGAATAGTTGTTACGTGAGTTGGAATAGGTTCGTTATGTCATTTGGAACTTGTATGCAAAATTTGGATTTATTCTAGATTGGTTAGGCTTGAATTGGACGCTTGGTTCAAACTTTGAAGTTTATGAACTTAAAAGATTGGTCTTGATCGATGATTCGTGGTTTTGATGTTAATACGTGTGATATGAGGCCTCGAGTAGGTCCGTAATATGTTTTGAGGCTTGTTGGTATATTCAGACGGGGTCTCGTAGGGCTCAGGTGAGTTTCGGGATAGTTTCGGACCATTTCTAAGCCATTTTTAGTTGCTATATTTTGGCTACAGCAGTGTGCATCGATCGCGGACTTTGGGTCGCGTTCGCGATGAGTAAAATGGAAAAGGGCACATGTGAATCACGGTCGCGGAGGGTTCTTTACGTTCGCGAAGAAGATAATTCTGCTGTCACTAGCCCGACTTTAGATGCTTATATTTACAATCTATAAGGAATTTGGAGATGATTAAAAATAAAAGTTGTTGCCATTTGTGTCTAGTTTTCAGAAAATCAGATCGCTTGTCATTTGGAGTATTTTACAAAATGTTATGATCATTATACTAGAGGCTGTCTGGAAGAGTTGGGCAAGCTTGTTGGAATTTGTTCATCGCGATCGCGAGGGAATGTTGGCGATCGCAAAGGGTAAGAATTGAGTTGGAATTTGAATTGCGATCGCTATCTTGGGGACCACGATTGCAAAGAGGGACCCCTGGCAGTGCATTAGAATATCAAATTTTGGGATTTTGAGTTCATTTTAGCATATTTTGAGTTTAGGCGATTTTTACCACATGGATTGGGGTAAGTGTTTTATACTCAGTATTGATTTTGTTACGTAATTCCATCTTCGTTTTTGACATTTGATTGATGATTTCAGAGAGAAATTAGGAGTTTTCGTCTAAAATTTTATAAAGTGAATTTTTGAGTTTTGAACATCGTTTCTGAGTCGGATTTGAGTAAAATTAGTATGGCTGGACTTGTAATATAATGGGTTGTCAGATTTTGTAACTTTTGTCGAGTTCTGAGGTGCGAGCCCGAGTTTAACCTTTTGGTTGACTTTAAGTAAAATTGTAAAGAATCGACCTTAAACATTTGGGATTGTTTCCTTAGGCATTATTTGATGTTTTTGAGTTGATTGTGGCTAGTTTCGAACCGTTCAAAGGTGGATACACGAGGGATGAAATTTTTAGAGTGCCATTTGGCTTGCTCGGTATTTGTCTTGGCTTGTTTGAGGTAAGAATCATAGCTAAACTTGGTTGAGGCACTAGTTGCCTGAATTATTTATGATAGCTACGGGATATGGGTGCTTATATGTATGGGTTAGAACCCATGTGCGAGCACCGGGTATTTATCCATGGTCAGGGTAGTGCTTAGACTATAATATGTCCAAAGTTGATTGTTAAGCTTTAAGCTACAATGTTTCTCATATTTGTATCATTGTTGTGAACTATTTGAGCCATGTTTGAGATTACGAAAAGGCTAAATCCTTGAATAAAACTTGGTAATTGTTATTTTTGTGCTAAAATTTATCTATTTGAGCTATGATAGCATACATCGCACATGCCTACACTTTAGTATGTAATTATACCAGTCCAGGAGCATGAAATCTGATATTTATCCGTCATATACGTGTTTTTTTATATACTTGCTTTTGTGCGATATGATTTGAACTGGTTGCCTGTGACCACGCCGGGCAGATTGTGATATAGCACGTGAGTTGTCCGTGCACATCCAGATGTTGATACTATAGCATGTGAGTTATCTATGCAGCACGTGAGTTGTCCGTGCGGACCCAAATATTGATACTGCAACATGTGAGTTGTCCATGCAGCACGTGAGTTGTCCGTGCGGATCCAACTATTGATACTATAGCACGTGAGTTGTTAGTACAATATGTGAGTTATCCGTGCGGATCTAGATATTGATACTATAGCAAGTGAGTTGTTCGTACGGATCCAGATATTGATACTATTGCACATGAGTTATCCGTGTAGCACGTGAGTTGTCCGTGCAGCACGTGAGTTGTCTGTGCGGTTGATATTGATGTGAGCTCTGGGAGAGCTGGTTACCATTATTGGATAAGGTTGCGCATCGCAACGGACAGATATTTGGTTATTGCATTTCATTTTTACTTGAAATTTCAACAACTGTTTACCTGATTTTACATGCATATCTTCCTTATATGTTGGATTGTTGACTGAGCAGAATTCTTTAAAACAAAGAATTGTGAGCATCAAAGTAGTTTTGACCTGAGATTTCCTATTATGATCATGTATCTATTCTATACTTGTTGAAATTATGAACTGCACAAGTGTTAGTGAGTATCATCTATAGTTCTTAATTCTTTTACCTCGCCGAGATTATTAGAATAATTATTGAGTACGTGGGGTCAGTTGTACTTATATTACACTTCTGCACCTTTCATGCAGATCTTGGAGTTGATGTTGTTGATGTTGCTGTTTATGGCAGGAGCTGGCATTGAAAATGTACCCGCGTTCCAATTATGGCTATCACTTGTCCTTAGTAGCTTTAGATTTGAATACTATTCATGTACAATCCAAATAGATGTGGTAATTATTTCAATTCAGTGTTTGTAAAAATCTAACTTAAAAGCTCATGATTTGTACTACCAGTCCTTGGGTTGTTGGATAAAAGTTCAGTTATTTTATCATTATTTTCTCAGTAAATCTCATTTGAAATTGGATTATTATTAAATTAGCTTACCTAGCGGGTTGGGTTAGGTGCCATCACAACTAATTGGATTTTGGGTCGTGACATGCTGGTATAAGAGCTCTTGGTTCATAGGTTCTACGAGTCATGAGCAAGTGTCTAGTAGAGTCTTGCGGATCGGTATGATGACGTCCATACCTATCTTCGAGAGGCTACAGGGCGTTTAGGATAAACTTCCCATCTTTCTTTCCTTATCGGGCGGCATTGGTTATGTTAGAATATATGCACAACACTAGAGGGGGGGTGAATAGCGTTTTAAGGAACTTTACCAAATTTTCGCAATATAAATATGGATTGAAAATGTAAGTGCGAAAATAAGATTGCGAGAAATAAAGTGCGGAAATATATAAACGAGAACGTACACAACGATGTATAGTGGTTCACAACAACTTGTAGCTAGTCCACTCCTCAAAAAGCACTCTTGAGTATTTCACTATCTCCGTTAAGCTTGCGGGTGCCTAACAAACCATTTACAACACGAATACTTGAGTCACACAAGATTCGCCAATGTTAAGCTTGCGGGTGCCTAACCAACTGTTACAACACAAACACTTGAGTCACACAAGGTTTGCCAACGTTAAGCTTGCGGGTGCCTAACCAACCGTTACAACACAAACACTTGAGTCACACAAGGTTTGCCAATGTTAAGCTACACAAACACTTGAGTCACACAAGGTTTGCCAATGTTAAGCTTGCGGGTGCCTAACCAACCGTTACAACACAAACACTTGAGTCACACAAGGTTTGCCAATGTTAAGCTTGCGGGTGCCTAACCAACCATTACAACACGAACACTTGAATCACACAAGGTTCGCCAATAACAAGGAAGAAGCTCTTCCTTACTACAACAAAGGACAACCTCCCAAAGGTGTAGGACAACACAAAGATCACTCAAAAATGAATCTCTCAAAAGAGTAAGTAGAGTGAAGAAGTTATAGCTCAAGAACACAACTTTAGGCTTCAAGAAAATGGCTCAAAATAGCTTAAATGATTATGAAAACTTGAATCAATATAAACTTATGATTTAGAAGAAGTGTTGTGTTCAAATGAGGTTTATGAGGCTCTATTTATAGCCCCAAAACCCCATATGTCCGTTGGGGTTCTTGCCAAGCTTCTCCCAAGCTTAAACAAGGTTTTGGGCATTGAAAAATTCTGCCTGTTTGCCTTACCATCGATGTTTTTAGCCTTACCATCGATGGTGGACAAAAACTAGCCGTTAAAGGCTCCAACAGACATAAGCCATCGATGGTGGCCTTGAAGCCATCAATGGTGGCAAGTTTCTGGAAATTTGCTATAGTAAACTTTACTGTTGCTACAGTGACATCACTGTTGCTACAGTGACATCGATGTCTGGAAATTTTCCAGCGCAAATTTTGATTAACAATTTTATTGCTTTGTAAAACCAATTATTTTGAAAAAAGTCTTACTGATTTTTGAAAGAGTTTTTAGACTTGAGCCAAGTTCTTAAAAACTAAAAAAGATCAAAAATAATATCAAGACTCAAAACAAAATTAAGACTAAAGACAACGTCTTCGGTCTTCTATCTTTCGATTTACCAATTTCAATCTTTTTGCTTCAACGACTTTTTCCATTCATCGACTTGTATCCAATGCCTTGAAAGCTTGACTTATAGTCCCAACGAAGTCCATAGTAATTTCAAACATCTTGAAAGCTTGACTCGTAGTCCCAACGAAGTCCATAGCAATCTCAATGTCTTGAAAGCTTGACTCGTAATCACAACGAAGTCCATAGCAATCTTAGAAGTTTGTCAATGATGGTTTGTCGATTATCAAAACCTACAACAATACATAAAGTCATTAGTTAAGGCTTCATCAACATGAATGCATTTTCCAACATGTTAAGCTTGATGCATATCTCTTTGAATTCATTCCACTCACTCGTATGCACATGTGAGCGCTTGGTATCCGCTCTATATCGATAGCTTGTGGATCCATGGATGAGGTACGATGTGTTTTCTGTGTTTTGGAGATGGGCCAGTCTGGAGAACTTAAGGCCCAGTTTGGACTGCAGCTTAGGCTCGGTAGTTTTAGTTGTATGAGCATGTACTTTTGGACTTTCATGTCCAATGGTGTCCCTATGAGTGGGACTGGTGGCTCGGTGAGTGGTTGGATGGCTATATAATGAGTAGGATGTGACTGGGGGATATGTTCAGATAGTTTGAATATGACGAAAAGAGTTTGCTTGAGATGTGAAAAGGACCATTGGATGCTTGATTTCTGTGGATGTGTCATATATTCTGGAGTTATGAAGGTTTTTGAGAGATGCTTTCGTGTTATTTCATTTGTGAAACAAAGTACATTTTCATATCTTATTGATGAGTTCAAACTCAGGAAGATTAACTGATTACGTAGTAGTTGTGGCTGTGAAACGGTATAAAGAGATGTCAGTTTGAGGCTAAGCAAGTGGTTTATCCCATGCGGGGTAATCTCCTGATGTGTGATCCTTATGATGTTGTGTGGAGGATTTCCTTCCTTCCAGTGATTATAGGTGTTGCGATTTGAGTTTGGATTGGTTGAGAAAGTTGACTTGATCATCACGGGGATGAATGCAAGCTTAGCAGATGATTTTAGGTACTATATGGTTTGTGTTATATGAGCTTATGAAGGATTTAGTTGAATTCATTGCGGTATTACGGCAGCAATAGAGTATGGGCATTGTGAGTTATCGAGCATTTTTATCTATGGCTTTGAGCTAAGTGGGGGAGTCTGCTATCGATGATTTGGTTGCATGGTTACATGTTGTATTATTTTGGTATGAGGCATACTTATAGATTGGTTATGGCTTGCAGAGTCTAGTTTTGAGGATGACTGAAGTAAGGAAATTTCTAAATGCAGTGATCATGGAATGTAGTGTGCATGGAATAGGAATGTATCACACTTTATGGGTATATAGGAATCATGGAATGATTGAGTTGTTATTCGTGAAGGATGTAGTGTGCATGGAATAGGAATTTACTCGGTTGCATTAAGGCATGGTTACTTCTTTGGGTGTTGTCGTGCTAATGGGGCACAGGTCGTCGGCTCGTTTAGGCGGTGCAATTGATATTTGAGCAGAGTGGATGACTCTCGAGAAGGTTCTAGTGGATTCGAGATTTATATGTAACAATTGAGAATTTTTTCGATTTGTATATGGCTAGAATCTGATATTTACATTAGATAGTGTTGAGACTTGCGATATTTCTATATCATTATGGATTCTACTTTTCAGTATCAGGAAGGTGAAGGAAACGACTTTATATTCAAAGAAAGTCTCTTCAGAGTGGGTGTCTCGGTTGTGGTACTTTTAGGGCACTTAAGAGGGAATACAACATCTTATGGGCCTTAAGGCGGGGTGGTTTTATGCCAGGATCTTTTGTGGTGATCTTTGGGTAAGGATCGTGGTGTTCTCGCAATGAGAAGTGTCAACTTGAGGGTAATTCATAAGAAACTCGAAGAAATAGGACAACTTGGTAGTAGGTTGGATCAGCATGGTAAAGGATATAATCGTTTTTTTTTATTCTTATAATGAGGTGAGGCTTTACTGGTGTTTTGTGGCAATACTTTTGGATTTGGTGACCTGCATGGCTTGGTTGAGTTAGAGGAATTCAGTTATGATAGCTTGGTTATGTGCAAATAGATTTCAAAGTGTTCTCGATGGTTTCTACAACGGTTTGAGATGGATATTCCTACCGCCTATTGTGATTTTCTACTAGATGGGATCAAGTGAAAGGTTCTTAGCTAATTGAGTATGTAGTCTGGTTGTGACTCAGAGTTGATTATGAGATCTCGTGCTTTTCATATGATGCCATGATAGATGCGATGCGATGCGTCCTGTGGGATTGAGTTGCATGTATAAGGTGACGGTTCTGTTTTGAAGGGATGGTCAAGAATTCTTATACAGAATGGACAGTTTCAGGTGATTAGATGAATGCTATTACTACTCAGTATTTCCTGAGAAGGGCGTGCATTTCAAAAGGCGCACTATGTTTTGACTTACGGATACTTCATTGGCATTGCCGTACTCACCTGTTGATCAACTGTTGATATTCAGATTTGACTATGTAGCACGGAAGAATTATAAAAGTATTCCTCATGGGATGATCATGCATGAGAGATGTGTTAGACATTCGAGTACTAAAGTTGGGATCAGCTATGGTGATTCATGTGCTCTATGGATTTGAAGACTGGGAGTTCTCAGAAGCAGGTTGTTTCGGGTTGCGAATTGTGAAGATATGGTTAGCTAGATGGTGGTACGTGTTATGTTTAGATCATTGTGGAATTTTGGAGGTTTTTTTATCCATTAGGGAATGACCGGAGTTAATTGGGAGCCCATTGATAGGCCTAATGAGGATGTGTATTCTACACCGAATCAAATTTGTTGACTCAGAACTGTCTGTGTTAAGAGGTGTGACATTCGGTCAGAGTTGAGCTTGTTAGTGTTCGGATATGTTCTATGAGTTACTCTTCTATGCTACAAGGGGTTGTGATTTGTTGATTATGTGCACACATGATGCGGTTCTGTTGGGCCTTGCACCAGAATTCGAGCGAGATGGTTATTTGGGTGTTGAATGGTTGATTGTGCCCTGGTTACGCCTTTTCGGGCTGTGGTATTTTGTGTTGTTTGCTTCTTCATGGTTATCGCTATGCACTTTGTGTACTTGACAATGAATTGCGTGTGGTTGTTGATTTTGAGCACTGTGGATTGAGGTATTTCATATAGACCCGTGTTTGGATAGGATCACACATTGTAGCAACGTTATGTTGGGATATGATCCTTTGTGATTGATTCGTGTGTCTTGGTTCTACTATGTATGATGGGTTCATAACATTGTGTTTCTGGTGGTACTTGTTGAACTTGCAGGACGGTTCTTTCGTTTGAGTCATTTTCCATATTTGTGTACATTTGAATTGTTGCTTATCGGTGCACGGATTGCACGGCTGTGACTTTAGGTTGTATTGGTGTGGCATGTCAATATAATAGTTGTTCTAGATGAGGTAAGGTCATTGGACCTAGAATGGATACTATCGGATTTGATTGCGGTATGTTTGGAAGAATAATATCGAAAGTCGGCTTAGGATTTGGATTTGGTTCTTGTGGGACGAGAGAGAGCTCCATGACTTATTGATCTGATGAGTGGTTATAAGTTTCTGCATGTTTCTTTCATCATCGGTAGTATACAGAGGTTTTGGACGGGGTTTTATTTGATATGAGGCTTATTACCGGCATCATGTTTGTTTTGAACAAGTACTGTGAGCGGAATTATTGCCACGAGTATGCGAGTTATCTGGTATATCATGTGGTTGCATTTTGGTTTATGGTTATGACTTGATACAGCTTGATCAGAGATTTGCTGAGGTTAGCTTGACTTCACTCACTTCAGAGAGAGAAAAAAAGAATAAGAAAGGAGCGTAGCAGCCAGAAAGAGAAAGAAATCCATACATGGTGTAGATGCGAGATTAGGATTGGCTGAGGAATTCCGAATGTTGTAAATTGAGTTCCAAGGTTTATGGGCGAAGGTTGAATTAAGGATCTTCAGTTATGTTGTGTTGTCAGGCTTATATAGATTGGGTTGACGTGGGATCACCCACGACTATGTGCTTGGTAAGGTTGCACATTGATTTGAAGGCTTTGGAACGACTCTTGGCACGTTCGAGGACGAACATATGTTTAAGTGGGGGAGAATGTAACGACTCGACCAGTCGTTTTGAGTATTTGCACTTCCCTCGGTGATTTGAGGGCATGAGTAGCTCCGTATGATGTATTATGACTTATATGTATCATCGATTTCGATTTTTGGGTGATCCCGAATTAGTTTGAAACTTTAAGTTGGAAGAGTTAACCAAGTTTGACTTTTGAGTATTTGACCTCGGATCAAAGTTTTGATGGTTTCGTTAGTTCCAGATGGTGATTTTGGACTTGAGCGTATGCCTGAATTCGCATTTGGATGTTTCGAGAAGGTTTAGGCATTATTTGGCGAAAGTTGGCAATTTGAAGGTTTGTAATGTTCATAAGTTTGACTAGGAGTTGACTTTGATGATATTAGGTTCGAATTGTCATTCCGAGAATTGGAATAGGTTCGTTATGTCACTTGGAACTTGTATGCAAAATTTGGACTCATACCAGATTAGTTAGGCTTGAATCGGACGCTTGGTTCAAAGTTTGAAGTTTATGAACTTAAGAGATTGATCTTGATCGATGATTCGTGTTTTTTATGTTAATATGTGTGATTTGAGGCCTCGAGTAGGTCCGTAATATGTTTTAAGACTTGTTGGTATGTTTGGACGGGGTCCCAAGGGGCTCGGGTAGTTTCGGACCATTCCTAAGCCATTTTTAGTTGCTGGTTTTTGCTACAGCAGTGTGCATCGCGATCGCAGACATTGGGTCGCGTTCGCGATGAGTAAAATGGAAAAAGGGCATCTATGAATCGCGTTCGCGGAGAGTTCTTTGCATTCGCAAAGAAGAAACTTTTGTTGTCACTGACCCGACTTTAGAAGCTTATATCTTACAATATATAAGGAATTTAGAGATAATCCAAAAATAAAGTTGTAGCCCGTTATGTCTAGATTTCAAAAAATCAAATCGTTTGTCATTTGGAGTTTTGTACGAAAAGTTATAGCCATTATATTAGAGGCTATCTGGAAGAGTTAGGCAAGCTTGTTACAATTTATTCATCGCGATCGCGGGGGAATGTTCGCGATCACGAAGGGTAAAAATTGAGTTGGAATAACTTTTGAATTGCGATCACGATGTTAGGGACCGCAATCGCGAAGAGGGACCCCGGACAGTGCATTAATATATCAAATTCTGAGATTTTGAGTTCATTTTAGCATATTTTGAGCTATGGAGCTTGGTTTGAGGCGATTTTTACCACATGGATTGGGGAAAGTGTTTTATACTCGGTGTTGATTTTGTTCGTAATTCCATCTTCATTTTTTAAATTTGATTGATGATTTCAAAGAGAAATTGGGAGATCTTGTCTAAAATTTTATAAAGTGAGTTTTTGAGTTTTGAATATCGAGTTGGATGTCGGATTTGAGTGAAATTAGTATGGTTGGACTTGTAATTGAATGAGTTTTCAGATTTTGTAAGTTTTGTCGGGTTCCGTGGTGCGAGCCCGAGTTTGACTTTAGTAAAAGTGTAAAGATTTGACCTTTAACATTTGGGATTGTTTCCTTAGGCATTATTTGATGTTTTTGAGTTGCTTTTGGCTAGTTTCGAGTCATTCGGAGGTAGATACGCGCGGGATGGAATTTCTAGAGTGCCATTTGGCTTGCTCGGTATTTGTCTTAGCTTGTTTGAGGTAAGAATCCTATCTAAACTTGGTTGAGGCACTAGTTGCCTAAATTAGTTATAACAGCTACGTGTTATGGGTGCGCATATGTGTGGGGTTTGAACCCATGTGCATGCACGGGGGTATTTATCCATGCCCGAGGTAGTGCTTAGGCTATGATATGCCTAGAGTTGAATATTAAGCTTTAAGCTACAAAGTTTCTCAAATTTGTATCATTGTTGTGAACTATTTGAGCCATGTTTGAGATTACGAAGAGGCTAAATCCCTAAATAAAACTTGGTAATTATTATTTTGTGATAAAATTTACCGATTTGAGCTATGATAGCACACATCGCACGTGCCTACACTTTAGCATGTAATTATACCAGTCCGGGAGCATGAAATCTGATATTTATTTGTTATATACATGTGTTCTTATATTTTTGCTTCTGTGCGATATGATTTGGACTGGATGCATGTGACCACGCCATGTGGATATTGTTGTTATGCCTGTGACCACGCTGTGCAGATTGTGATATAGCACGTGAGTTGTCCGTGCGGTCCAGATGTTGATACTATAGCACATGAGTTGTCCATGCAGCACGTGAGTTGTCCATGCGGATCCAGATATTGATACTATAGCACGTGAGTTATCCCTGCGGACCCAAAATATTGATACTATAGTACGTGAGTTGTTCGTACAACATGTGAGTTGTCGGGGCGGATCTAGATATTGATACTATAGCACATGAGTTGTCCGTGCAACACGTGAGTTGTCCGTGCAGATCCAGATATTGATTCTATAGCACGTGAGTTGTCCGTGCAGATGCATATATTGATACTATAGTACGCAAGTTGTCCGTGCGGTTTCTATTGATGTGAGCTCTGGAAGAGCTGGTTACCATTATTGGATCGGGTTGCACTCCGCAACAGGCTGATATTTGGTTATTCCAGTTCATCTTTGCTTGAAATTTTCTCGATTGTTTACCTGATATTACTTGCATATCTTCCTTATATGTTGGATTGTTGACTGAGCAGAACACTTTAAAATAAAGAATTGTGAGCATCAAAGTGGTTTTACCTGAGATTTCCTGTTTTGATCATGTATCTATTCTATACTTGTTGAAATTATGAACTGCACAGTTGTTAGTGAGTATCATCTATAGTTCTTGATTTTTTTACCTCGCCGAGATTAGTTAGGATATTTATTGAGTACATAGGGTCGGTTGTATTCATACTACAC
Organism: Nicotiana obtusifolia; assembly: GCA_002018475.1. Taxonomy (NCBI): domain Eukaryota; kingdom Viridiplantae; phylum Streptophyta; class Magnoliopsida; order Solanales; family Solanaceae; genus Nicotiana; species Nicotiana obtusifolia. The sequence goes on from MCJB01048059.1 coordinate 61,700, forward strand.
TTCTTCACCTTGCATGATCTTGGAGTTGTTGCTGCTGTTTATGGCGGGAGCTGGCATTGAAGATGTACTCGCATTCCAGTTATGGCTATAACATGTCTTTGGTAGCTTTAGATTTGAATACTGTTCATGTACAATCCAAACAGATGTGATAATTATTTCAATTCAGTTTTTGTAAAATTCTAAATTTTAAAAGCTTATGATTTGTAATATCAGTCCTTGGGTTGTTGTATACAAGTTCAGTTATTTCATCATTATTTTCTCAGTAAATCTCATTTGAAATTGAATTATTATTAAATTAGCTTACCTAGCCGGTTGGGTTAGGTGTCGTCTCAACTAATTGGATTTTGGGTCATGACTCAAATTTTCGAGCCCAGGCCACCTGCATGCATCCGGGCAACGAGACTCGAAACGCCTAAAATTTTATCGGCCCATAAAAAATAACCTAAGGAATAATAGTTATCACTTCGCCATGATTGTTTCTCATCCTTTAGCATTTTAGGCACAAAAAACTAGAATTTTGCCCGATTCCTGAATTTTCGTGTGTTATAGCCCACGCCACCTACATGCATCTGGGAAATCGAACCCAAATCACCTAAAAAAATTTCGGCGGATCAAAAATGACTTAAGGAACAATAGTCATCGCTTTGCTGGGGCCGTTCCTCATCTTTTGGCATTTTAGGGCAGAAAAATTGAAATTCTACCCGATTCTCAAAGTTTTGTGTGTTATAGCCCATGCACCTGCATGTATCTGGGCGACCGTACCTGAATCACCTCAAATTTTGTCGGCCCCATAACAAACGATCTAATAAACAATAGTCATCGCTTTGCCATGTTCGTTCCTCATTTTTGACATTTTTCAGCCTAAAAACTGGAATCATCCCGATTCCCAAAATTTTGTATATTATAACCACACCACCTGCATGCATCCGGGTGACCGGACCCGAATCGGCTATTGGTCCATCAAAAATGACCTAAGGAACAATAGTCATGGCTTCGACATGATCGTTTCTCACTTTTTGGCGTTTTGGAGCAAAAAAACTAGAATTCCGCCCGATTTTTAAATTTTTTTATATTAGCCTACACTACCTTAATGCATCCGGGAGACCGGACATGAATCGCCTAAAATTTTACCGGCCATCAAAAATAACCTAAGGAATAATAGTCATCACTTGCGCCAAGACCGTTCTTTATTTTTTTAATGTTTAAGGGCCAAAAAACTAAAATTGCGCCCGATTCTCACATTTTCGTGTGCTATAACCCACGCCACGTGCATGCATCTGGCGACTGGACTCGAATCGCCTAAAATTTTACCGGGCTATCAATCAAAAACAACCTAAGGAACATTATTCATTGCTTTTCCATGACCGTTCTTATGTTTTTGGCAATTCTCGGCAAAAATTAGAATTCCGTCCCATCCTTAAATTTTCATATGCTATAACTCACGCCACCTGCATGTACCGGGCGACCAGACCGGAATCGCCTAAAATTTTACCGGTCCTCAAAAAAGACCTAGGAATAATAGTCATTGCTTCGCCATAACCGTTCCTCGTTTTTTAGTGTTTTAGGGCCAAAAAATTAGATATTCTGCCTTATTTTCAGATTTCATGTGCTATAGCCCTCACGCCACTTGCATGCATTTGGGTGATGGGAGCTGAATCGCCTAAAAATTTTCTGACAAATAAAAAATGACGTATGAAACAATAGTCATCATTTTTCCATGACCGTTCCTTATTTTTGGTGTTTTAGGGCCAAAAAATTAGAATTCCGCTCGATTCCACGATTTTCGTGTGGTATTCCCAACGTCACCTGCATGCATTCGGGTGACCGTACCCGAATTACCTAAAATTTTGTCGGCCCATCAAAAATGACCAAAGGAACAATAGTAATCGCTTCGCCATGTCCTTTCCTTATTTTTTGAATTTTAGGGATAAAAAATTAGAATTTTGCCTGATTGTCAAAATTTCTTGTGTTATATAACCCACGCCACATGTACGCATCCAATCGACCGGACCCGAATCGCTAAAAATTTTATCAGCCCATCAAAAACGACCTATAGAACAATAGTAATTGCTTCTCCATGAACGTTCCTCGTTATTTGGTGTTTTAGGGCCAAAAACTAGAATTCCGTCACATTTCTAAATTTTCTTGTGCTATAGCCCACACCATCTGGGCGACCATAGCCGAATCACCTAAATTTTTTTCGCCCATCAAAAACGATCTAAGGAACAACAGTCATCGCTTTGTCATGACCGTTCCTCATTTTTTGGTATTTTAGGGCCAAAAAACTAGAATTGCGCCTGATTCTCATATTTTCGTGTGCTATAGTGCGCGCTACCTGCATTCATCTGGAGACTGGACGTGAATCTCCTTAAATTTTTCCGGCCTATCAAAAATGACCTAAGGAATATTATTCATCATTTTTCCATGACCATTCCTTGTTTTTTGATATTTTTTGGCAAAAAACTAGAATTTTACCTAGTTCCCAAATTTTACCTAACCCACGCCATCTGCATGTACCGGGCGACCAAACTCGAATCGCCTTAAATTTTGTTGGCCCATCAGAAATAACCTATGGAACAATAGTCATCGTTTCGCCATGACCATTCCTCCTTTTTTGGCGTTTTAGGGCCAAAATATTAGAATTCCGTCCGATTTCTAGATTTTCGTGTACTATAGCCCATGCCACCTGCATGCATCCGAGCGACCGGACTCGAATCACCTAAAATTTTGTCAATCCTTCAACAACCTAAGTAACCATAGTCATCATTTCGCCATGACCGTTCCTCATCTTTTAGTATTTTAGGGTCAAAAAACTAAAATTATGCCCGATAACTAGATTTTTTTGTAATATAGCCCACGCCACCTGCATGCATCCGGGTGACCGGACCCGAATCACCTAAAACTTTGTGCCCATAAAACGACATAAGGAATAATTTTAGGCATTTTAGGGCCAAAAAATTAGATTTCCGCCCGATTCCCATATTTGCGTGTGTTATAGCCTACACCACCTGCAAGCATCCGGGAGACCGGACCCGAATTGCCTAGAATTTTGCCAGCCTATCAAAAACAACCTAAGGAATAATAGTCATCGCTTTACCGTGACCGTTCCTCGTCTTTTAGCGTTTTAGGGTCAAAAAACTAGAATTACGGCTGATACTTAATTTTTGTGTAATATAGCCCACGCCACCTGCATGCATCCAAGCGACCGGACCCGAATTGCCTAAGATTTTGCCGGCCCTTATAATGGACTAAGGAACAATAGTCATTGTTTCCATGACCTTTCCTCGTATTTTCACGTTTTTGGGCCAAAAAATTAGAATTCTGCCCGATTCTAATATTTTCGTGTGCTATAGCCCATGCCACTTGCATTCATCCGGGCAACTGGACCTAAATAGCCTAAATTTTTATTGGCCCATAAAAAATGACCTAAGAAACAATAGTCATCACTTCGCCATAAACATTCCTCGTTTTTTTGCATTCTTTTGGGCATTTTCAGCCAAAAAACTAAAATTCCTCCCGATTCTCAAATTTTCGTATGGTATAACCCACACCACCTGCATACATGACCGGACCTGAATCATCTAAAATTTTGTCAGTCCATCAACTTATGGAACAATTATCATCGCTTCGCCATGACATTCCTTGTTTTTTGGTATTTTATAACCAAAAACTTGAATTGCGCTCGATTTCCAAATTTTGGTGTACTATAGACAACGCCACCTCCATGCATTTGGGCGACCAGACCCGAATCGCCAAAATTCTACTGGCCATAAAAAGCGATCTATGTAACAGTAGTCATCGCTTTACCAAGATTGTTCCTCGTTTTTTGGCGTTTTAGGGCTAAAAACCTGGAATTACACCTGACTATCATAGTTTTGTGTGCTATAGCCCACGCCACCTGCATACACCGGGACGACCGAACCCAGATTGCCTAAAATTTTACCGGCCTATAAAAAAAGATCTAAGGACCATTAGTCATCGCTTTGCCATGATCATTTCTCGTTTTTTGACTTTTTAGGTTCAAAAACTGGAATTTCGCCGACTTCTAGATTTTCTTGTTCTATAGACTACGCCACCTGCATGCATCCGAGCGAGGACTCGATCAACTAAAATTACCGGCCCATCAAAAATGAACTAAGGAACAATTGTCATAGCTTCTCCATGACCGTTCCTCGTTTTTTGGCGTTTTAGAACCAAAAACTAGAATTGCACCCGATTTCCAGATTTTGGTGTGTTTTAGCCCACGCCACCTACATGCATTCGGGCGACCGGACCTGAATTACCTAAAGTTTTGTTGGCCCATCAAAACTGTCTCAAGGATCAATAGTTATTGCTTTTTCATGATCGTTCCTCGTCTTTTAGCTTGTTAGGGCCAAAAAATTAGAATTCTTCCTAATTCCTAGATTATCGTGTACTATAGCCCATGCTACCTGCATGCATTCAGGCGACTGGATTCAAATAAAATCTTATCGGCCCATAAAAAATGACCTAAGGAACAATAGTCATCGCTTCGCCATGATTGTTTCTTGTCTTTTAGCATTTTAGGGAAAAAGAAACTAGAATTCCACTTGATTCCCTTATTTTCGTGTGCTACCTGCATGTTTAAGGGCGACCGGACTCGAATAGCTTAAAATCTTGCCGGCCCATAAAAAACAACCTAATGAACAATAATCATCACTTCGCTATGTTCGTTCCTCATTTCTTGGTATTTTAGGACAAAAAAATTAAAATTCCTGCCGATTCCAAGATTTTCGTGCGTTATAGCCCACGCCACCTACATGCATCCAGGCAACCGGACATGAATTGCCTAAAATTTGTAGGCCCATAAAAAAGGACCTAAGGAATAATAGTCATCGCTTCTCCACGTTCCTCATTTTTTGGTATTTTAGGGCAAAAAATCTGAAATTTCGCTCGATTCCCTGATTTTCGTGTGCTATAGCCTACACCATTTGCAAGCATTCGGGCGACCAGACCCGAATCGCCTAAAATATTGTCGGCCTATCAAAAATGACCTAAGGAGGAACTACAGTCATCGCATCGCCATGACAGATCCTCGTTTTTTGGTGTTTTAGAGCCAAATAACTGGATTATGCTAGATTCCCTCATTTTTGTGTACTATAGTCCACGCCACCTGCATGCATCCAGCAACCGGACCCGAATCGCCTAAAATTTTGTTGGCCAATCAAAAATGACTTAAGGAACTATAGTTATCTCTTCGCCATGTTCGTTCCTTATTTTTTGGCATTATCCGGCCAAAAAACTGGAATTTTGCTCGATTGTCAAATTTGCATGTGCTATAACCCATGCTACCTACATGCATCAGGCCGACTGGACCCGAATTACCTAAAATTTTATCGCCCCATCAAAAACGACCTAAGGAAAAATAGTCATCGCTTCACCATGATTGTTTCTTTTCTTTTAGCATTGTAGGGCAAAAAAAAACTAGAATTCCACTTGATTCCCTTATTTTCGTGTGCAACCTACATGTTTCAGGGCGACCAGACTAGAATCGCCTAAAAGCTTGTAGGCACATCAAAAATAATCTAATGAACAATAATCATCACCTTGTTATGTTCGTTCCTCTTTTCTTGGTATTTTAGGACCAAAACAATTGGAATTCTGTCCGATTCCAAGATTTTCGTGCGTTACACCACGCCACCTACATGCATCCGGGCGAGCGGACATGAATTGCCTAATATTTGTCACCCATAAAAAATGAGCTAAGGAATAATAGTCATTGCTTCGTCATAACTGTTCCTCATTTTTGGTATTTTAGGGCCAAAATTTTGGAATTCCGCTCGATTTCCTGATTTTCGTATGCTATAGTCTACACCACTTGCAAGCATTCGGGCAGCTAGACCCGAATCTCCTAAAATTTTGCCGACCCATCAAAAACGATCTAAGGAACAATAGTCATCGTTTTTCCATGTCTGTTTCTTATTTTTTGGTATTTTCAGGCCAAAATATTAGAATTCCGCTCGATTCTCAAATTTTCGCCTACGCTACCCACATGCATTCGGGCGACTGGACCCGAATCGCCTAAAATTTTAACGGCCCATCAAAAACGACCTAAGAAACAGTAGTCATCGATTCTCCATGATTGTTTCTTGTCTTTTAGCATTTTAGGGCAAAAGACACTAGAATTCCACTTGATTCCCTTATTTTCGTGTGCTACCTGCATGTTTAAGAGAGACCGGACTTGAATTCCACCTGATTTCACATTTTCATGTGTTGTAGCCCATGCCACTAGCATGCATCTGGGTGACCATACCCGAATAGCCTAAAAAAATTTGTCGGCCCATAAAAAACGACCTAAGGAACAATAGTAATCGCTTTTTCATGACCATTCCTCGTCTTTTAGATTACTTGAAAATTTTTGTCGCCCCATAAAAAACGACCTAAGGAATAATAGTCATTGTTTTGTCATGAGCCGTCCTCCTCTTTTGGCGTTTTAGGGCCATAAAACTAGAATTTCACCCGGTTCTCAGATTTTCGTGTGTTATAGCCCACGCCACTTGCATGCATCCAGGCGATAGGACCTGAATCGCCTATAATTTTACCAGTCCATCAAATATGACCTAAGAAATAATAGTCATCGCTTTACCATGACCTTTCTTCGTCTTTTGGCATTTTAGGGCTAAAAACTGGAATTCTGCCCGATTCCATGATTTTCGTGTGTTATGCCATCTGTATGCACCCCGGCGACCGGACCCGAATTGCCTAAAATTTTGCCGGCCCATCAAAACCGATCGAAGAAATAATAGTCATCATTTTGCCATAATTGTTCCTCATTTTTTGGCTTTTTAAGGCCAAAAAATGGAATTATGCCCGATTTCAAGATTTTAGTGTGCTATAGTCCACGCCATCTATATGCATCCGGACGACCGCTCTCGAATCGCCTAAAATTTCGTCGGACCATAAAAAATGACCTAAGGAACAGTAGTTATCGCTTGGCCATTATCGAGCATTTTAGGGCCAAAAATTGAAATTTTGCTCGATTCCCACATTTTCGTGTGCTATATAGCCCATGCCACCTGCATACATCTGGGCGACTGGACCCGAATCACCTAAAAAAATTTGTCGGCCCATAAAAAACGACTTAAGGAACAATAGTCATTGCTTTGTCATGATTGTTCCTCGTCTTTTAGCATTTTAGAGTCAAAAAACAAAATTTTGCCCGATTCCCAAACTTTCATGTGCTATAACCTACTTTACCTGCATGTATCCTAGCGACCGGACCGAATCGCCTAAAGTTGTCGGTCCGTCAAAAACGACCTAAGCAATAATAATCATCGCTTCGCCATGACCGTTCCTAGTTTTTGGCGACTATAATTCTGCGTGATTTTCAAATTTTCTTGTGCTATCCCACATCACCTACATGCATCCGAGTGATCGGGCCTGAATCACATAAAATTCTGCTAGCCCATCAAAAACGGCTTAAGGAACAATAGTCATCACTTCGTCGGGTCCGTTCCTCATATTTTGGCATTTTTCAGCCAAAAAGCTGAAATTCTGCCTGATTCTCAAATTGTCATGTGCTATAGCCAACACCACCTGCATGCATCCAGGTGACCGGACCCAAATCACCTAAAATTTTGTCGGTCTATCAAAAAAAACCTAAGGAACAATTGTCATCGCTTCGCCCTGACCATTCCTCATTTTTTGGTATTTTTCGGCCAAAAACTTAAATTCCGCCTGATTCCCAAATTTTTGTATGCTATAACCCATGCTACCTGCATACATCCAGGTGACTAGACCCGAATCGACTAAAAATTTATCGGCCATCAAAAACGACCTAAGAAATAATAGTCATCACTTTTCCATAGTCGTTCTTTGTTTTTTGGCGTTTTAGGGTCAAAAAATTGGAATTCCCCTCGATTTTTATATTTTCGTGTGCTATAGACCATACAACCTGCATGCATCCCGGTGAACGGACCTAAATAGCCTAAAATTTTGCCAGCTTATAAAAAATAACCTAAGGAATAATAGTGAGTGCTTCGTCATGACCGTTCCTCATTTTTTGGTGTTTTAAGACCAAAAAACTGGAATTCTGCTCGATTCCTTGATTTTCTTGTGCTATACCCCACGCCGCTGCATGCATGTGGGTGACTGGACCTGAATCGCCTAAACATTTTCCGGTCCATCGAAAATGATCGAAGGAACAATAGTGCTTCGCCATGCCTCGTATTTAGCCGTTTTAGGGCCAAAAAACTTGAACTTTGCCCAATTTCTAGATTTTCGTGTGCTATAGCCCATATCACTTGCATGCATCCGGGCAATCGGACCTGAATCGCCTAAAAAAATATTTGTCGGCCCATCAAAAACGACCTACAGAACAATAGTCATCGCTTCGCCATGATTGTTCCCGTTTTTTTTAGCATTTTAGGGCTAAAAAACTTGAGTTTCACCCGATTTCCAGATTTTCATATGATATTACCCACGTCAGTTGCATGCATCCATGTGACCGGACCGAATAGCCTAAAATATTATCGGCCTATCAAAAATGATCTAAGTAACAGTAGTCATCGCTTCGCCAAGACCATTCCTCGTTTTTTGGCGTTTTAGGGTCAAAAACTGGAATTCCGTCCGATTCCGAGATTTTCATGCATGCATCCGGGCGACTGGACACGAATTGCCTACAATTTTACTGGCCCATCAAAAACGACTTAAGGAGCAATAGTTATATCTTCGCAATTACCGTTCCTCATTTTTTGGCATTTTAGAGCCAAAAAACTAGAATTGCGCCCAATTTTCAGATTTTTCGTGTGCTATATCGCAGCCATCTGCATGTATTCGGGCGATCGGACTCGAATCGCCTAAATTTTGCTAGCACCTCAAATACAACCTAAGGAACAATGGTCATCGTTTCGTCGTGACCGTACTCATTTTTTGGCGTTTTAGGGCCAAATTCTTACTAAAAATAATTTCTTAAAAAACACTTGTCAAAAATAAATGAATTTTAGAATTACACTAAATAGAACTATTAATTTTGAAATAGGCGCCCAACAAAACTCTGAAAAGAGACAGATTGGGTTTCGTTCCAAATTGTGGGTTTCGTTCAAATCTACTGTTAAACGGAGCTGGACCTTCGACCATATTTCTCTCTTTTACTATAATTTCTTCAGAAAATAATTGTGGGTTTCGTTCAAATCTACTGTTAGATGGAATTGGAACTTCGACCCAGAAAGAGACAAATTGGGTCTTTCTCTGGCTTCTCACAAGCTGAGGTACTTTCCATTTCTTTCCTGGGTTCCATTTTTTTAAAGGATTATCTTTTCCAAATTTGTTCTTGACGGGTAGTTGAAGAATTGTATTAAGATGATATATGTTTGTATTTTGAAGTATGCATTAAGTTGATATTTTTCTTGTTTGATCTCTATTTAGAAATTTGTTTATCTCTTTCATGTTTTGTCTTTTAGGGTCGTTGAAAAATTGTACTCCCTCTGTTTTAATTTATATAACAAGCTTTACTTATTAATCAGTTCCAAAAAGAATGATTTTCCCTCTGTTCCAGTTTATGTGAATCTTTTCACTTTTCGAGGGTCAATTTGACTAATTTTTTAAGCTAAATTGGATTAAATTAACTAAAGATAAAATCTAGATATTCAAAATTTATACGAAAAGTATGCCGACCAACAGCTACCTACAAGCTGGTCAGGTACACGTCCCGGTCACTCTTTCGATGCCATGCCAATGCGGTTGCACGGAAACTACTGAAAAGTACTATAAGTTGCTTTTTTTTTTTGCTGTTAACGTGATGACAAAATGCATTTTAAAATGTTGGTCAAAGTTTACATAGCTTGAAACTTTGAATCTCGAAAAGCGAAAAGGTTCATATAAACTGGAACGGATGGAGTATGTTTTGTTTTTGGGGCTATAAATCAGCTAACTAAAGGTAAAATGTGAAGTTTAATATTAAATAGTTTCTAATATAGAAAAGTGTCATTCTTTATAGGACAGGCTAAAAAGAAAAGAGTGTGATATAAAATGAGACAAATGGAGTATATATTTGTAGTATGAAATATCCATTATCACTCTGCCTATGTGCAATAAATAGCTGAGGTTGTGGTAGGTTGAGATTTAGAGTAAAAGTAGTCATACTATAATAAATGATTAGTGAATAGATACAGAGGATTTATATAGGTGACCCCAACTTATTTGGAATTGAGGTGTAGTTGATTGATAGATCTAGAGGAATTTTCTGCACTTGACGCTCATTGGATTAAATCATGTTGAATTGTGTGAGCGGCATTGTATTAAGATTTTAGCTATTAAAGAGGAGATATTTTTATTTATTTAAGCTTGTAACATGTCTCTTACATGTGGGATGAATCTTTATTTCCCCTTTTCCTTTGAGCCAAACATTGGGATATAGTTTGTTAATATGTGGCCGTGAAACTTTAACGCAAGAACTTTGTCTGTTTGATTCCATATTGAATTATATGAATGACTTAATATAAAAGTTTAAATAGTTAAGGTCTGCGACAATGTTATGAAGGATGAAACCAATTAGACGATAGTCTCTTGCAAAAGGTTAGCAAGTCTCAGCTGTTGGAATTGAGCAAACCAGTGGGTTTGATTTAGTTTACGTTCTACATATCACAGTTAATTCAATTTGTTAATAGGTTGCAGTCCTTCTTCTTCCATTTGATATCATAAAAGATAAAAGAAAATAGTGGAGTATTTAAATGAGCTAGAAATATTGGTTGCTAATAGAATGTAGAAGCTATGGTCTATTAAAGTTATGTCCTTTCTGTATAATTTTGTAGAAATGTTAGTCTTGAATATTTATATCAAAAGACATTTGTCGTGTTTCACTGAGATTGCAAACTGAGGCTGCATTCTGCAAGCACTTCAGTTTTGCCTTGCAGTTTTTGTACATATTACATTTTGCTGCTTTTGAGCTACAGGAACCTAATACCATTGGATGCATTTCTAGTTCAGTTATTTTCTTCTGACTGAAAATCTTTTCATGGTCTTACCAAATCCTTCATTCGAGCAGATTCAGAAAATGGAGAACTTAATTAACGAATCAAGTGAACAAGTTTGTGACCCAGAATTCTGCAAGAAAGTGGCAAAGACGTTCATGTGAGTTTTCACTTTGAACCAAGTAATATTTCTTTTTGCATACTCACAATCCGTACATGTATATTCTTTAATGCATACTTCTCGGCATGTTTTTAGGCGCTCTCAAAGTCGTGCAGGAAAACCGATTGTTAAATGGACTGAGGTTCATACTTCAATAGCCCTTCTCTAGGATCTGTTCTTGTGGCTTGAAGGTTCGCATGGCACTAATTATTTCACTTGATTTTAGGTCCAAAGTTGGTTTCAGAACAAGTTGCAATGCTGTCCATTGAAGGATAATTCAACTGAGGCCGACCGAAAACTGCCTGACATCACAGAAAGATGTGCTTTAGATAAAGCAAATGAAAGCTGTCATACGGCAGAAGGTCTGTTTCAACATATGTTTTCTATGTTGCCCGAAATTTGACATGATGGTTATATGAGACTTATGTGGCCAAGTACGGCAGAAGGTCTTTTCAACATATGTTTTCTATGTAGCCAGAAATTTGACATGATGGTTATATGAGCCTTATGTGGCTAAGTACAATGTTATCTACAAGCACTATTTTCTCTGGAGAAATTAAGTGCACATTAGTGCCTCTTGATTCCTTCATTGAATATTCACTATGTCGAAATTTCACATTTTTGTGTGATGACCCGCCATGTCATCATGTCACATAGGTGTCATTTGGCATATATTAAAGTCATGTGGAAGCTTACATAGGAGAAAGACTAGCATTTGTGGGAAGATTCTAGAAAAGTATAGACATTTCCTTTGGAAGACCCTAGATCCCTATGGATTTGCTAGGAAAGTCCTTGGAATCTTCTAGGTTTGTAGAGAATTCTAGAAAAAGCCCTTATCTTGTAAATATTAAGGACTTGTATAACAATTAATATTTACACTCTAGCCCCTAGGAGAATAGTATATAAAGGGGGCCATCCATTTGTAATTCATCAAGCAAACAATTCAAGTTCTCTCTAATACAAAGCTTCCTTTAGTAATTCTCTTGTGTTCTTTCTACCATTCTCTTAGCGATCTTGAGTGTAGTAAGGCCGACTTGGCATAGCAAGAACGTGAGCAAGTTGTGCAAGATCGTGAGCAAGTTGTCAAGTGCCGCACGTGTACTTAGTTAACGACTAAGGACGTGACAAAGTGGTATCAGAGCAAAGGTTGCAACTAAGGGAATGGCGAACGACGGAGAAATTAACGCTGCCAATACCCAAGCCAATGTCATCCAAGATGCTACTGGCAAGAATGGCCGTAACAAAAAGAGGAATGCCACCAACAAGAGCCAGGAGGTGCCACCCGAGATCGAGTCAAACAAAGGGCATACATCCCAAGAACCATCTGCCACTGAGGCGAGCGAGGATGAAGTGGAGGCCCTGCCCGAGGATGTCTCGCTCGGTAAAGAGTGGGTGATGAAGATGAACGTCGGGATGGACGCCGTGGAGATCTTTGGCCAACGCTTGGGAAAGGTGGAAGGCACCCTTAGCGTTCTTGAGGGGCACACTCTTGAAGAGATTGAGAGTATCCGAAATGACTTGGAAGGACGTACACAGACCGAGATGGAACTAAGGCAAACCATCACTGCCTTAGAGTGCAGACTCATGGAGGCTTTGAGTACTATCGATGCTGTGAAGGCAAAGATAGAGTTACTCGAGGAGCATGTTAGTGCTGGTGTGACCGAGGCAGCCAGCAATGTTGTAATGACGAGGGAGGCCAAGATTGAGGCCCCCAAACCCCCGGTGTTCAAAGGTGTTCATGACGCACAAGAAGTGGAAAACTTCCTTTGGCACTTGGAGAAGTACTTCAGGCACGGCAAAGTGAGGGACGACGAGGCCATGATCAACATTGCAGTGTTGTACCTCTCAGAGACTGCCATGCTATGGTGGAGAAGGAAGATGTCCGACGTGGATAAAGGCCTATATACTATTAGCACGTGGGATCAGTTCAAAGCCGAGTTTAAGCGACAATTCTTTCCAAACAATGTCTTGTACGAGGCAAGGAGCAAGCTTAGGGAGTTGAAGCAAACAGGGAGCATACGTGTTTGTCAAGGAGTTCACAACCCTTATGCTTCAAATCCCCAACCTGACTAATGATGACTTGTTGTTCCACTTCATGGACGGGTTACAAAATTGGGCTAAGCAGGAGTTGCAACGCCGGCAAGTCACAGATATAGATCAAGCCATAGTGGAGGCCGAATCATTGATGGATTTCAAGCATGACAAGCACGACAAAGGCAAAGGCAAAGAATCAAAGTTTAGCAATGTCAAAGGTGGGGGAGACCGTGGCAAAGGCAAGGAGATACAACAACAATACAACAAGACTCAAGATTCCAGAAAGTCGAGTGGCCGTCAGGCGCAGGCCGAGAAGAAGGGATGTTACATATGTGGAGGGCCGCACAGCTTCAGGAATTGTCCCGACCTAAAGAGCCTCAGTGCCATGGTCCGTGAACGGAAGGAGCAGCCGCAGGGAGAGAGTTCGGGAACCGCACAGTTGGGTATGATCGGATTATGCGATGCTGTCACGAAGCAATCTATCCAACCTACCGAGAATGGCAATCAGTACGTGGATCTCACCATCAACAACAAGCCTGCACGTGCAATGGTGGATACTGGAGCAACTCATAATTTCGTAACTGAGGCTGCCGCGAAGAGACTAGAATTGAAGCTTGCTCCAACCAACTCTCGCGTCAAGACCGTAAATGCCGAGGTACAGAATGCTCGAGGGGTAGCTAATGGAGTTGGTGTCAAATTGGGAACTTGGAAAGGTATGACAAACTTCACCGTAACCGCTATGGATATCTTTGACATCATATTGGGGCAAGAGTTCTTCAGACATTGTCATACTTTGATCGACCCCTACCTCCAACGTCTCTTGGTTATGGAGCGAGAAGGATCTTGTATGGTACCTACGATGACTATGCCACACGGACAAATCCAAGCACAACTTTCAGCCATGCAGGTTGTCAAGGGGATCAAGAAAGGGGAGCCGACGTTTGTGGCAACCATCACAAGTCTAGAGGAAGACAAGAGTTTTCAAGAGATATTGCCGCCTTGCATAGAGAAGTTGCTTGAGGAAAACAAAGATGTCATGCCCGAGGAGTTGCCTAAGAACTTGCCTCCTAGGCGAGAGGTGGATCACAAGATTGAGTTGGAGCCAGGGGCTAAGCCACCCGCATTTGCCCCATATCGTATGGCACCGCCCGAGCTAGAGGAGCTCAGGAAACAATTGAAAGAGTTGCTAGAGGCTGGTCACATTCGCCCATCAAAGGCACCTTTTGGGGCACCAGTATTGTTCCAAAAGAAGAAGGATGGATCGATGCGCTTGTGCATAGACTACCGAGCACTTAATAAGGTCACAGTGAAGAATAAGTACCCGATCCCGCTCATTGCTGACTTGTTCGATAGACTTGGGCAAGCCAAGTACTTTACCAAGGTGGATCTTCGCAAGGGCTACTACCAGGTTCGCATTGCAGAAGGGGATGAGCCGAAGACAGCATGTGTGACTAGATATGGAGCTTTTGAGTGGTTGGTGATGCCTTTCGGCTTAACCAATGCACCGGCCACATTTTGCACTCTTATGAACAAGATTTTCCATCCCTACCTTGATCAGTTCGTGGTAGTCTACCTAGACATCATAGTCATCTACAGCAACACCTTGGAGGAGCACATGGAGCACTTAAGAAAGGTTTTTCAAGTCTTGCGGGAGAACGAGCTATACATCAAGAGGGAGAAATGTGAGTTTGCACAATCAAAGGTACACTTCTTAGGCCATGTTATTAGCAATGGCAAGCTATGCATGGACGAGACTAAGGTACGTGCTATCCAGGAGTGGGAGGCACCTATAAAGGTAACTGAGTTGAGATCCTTCCTTGGCCTTGTTAATTACTATTGTCGGTTCATCAGTGGCTACTCAGCAAAAGCCGCACCATTGACTGAGTTGCTAAAGAAGAACAAGTCATGGGTCTGGACGGAGCATTGTCAAAAGGCGTTTGAAGGCCTTAAGGCAGCTGTAACAAAGGAGCCAGTCTTGGCATTACCTGACTTTTCCAAGACATTTGAGGTGCATACAGATGCCTCAGATTTTGCCATTGGGGGTGCCTTGATGCGGGATAAACATCCCATAGCATTTGAGAGCCGCAAGTTAAATGAAACGGAGCGGCGTTACACGGTGCAAGAGAAGGAAATGACTGCCATTGTACATTGTCTTCGTACATGGCGACATTATTTGCTTGGGTCGAGGTTCGTGGTCAAGACCGACAATGTAGCTACTAGCTACTTTCAGACGCAGAAGAAGCTCACACCAAAACAGGCTAGGTGGCAGGATTTCTTAGCCGAATTTGATTATGTGTTGGAGTATAAGCCGGGAAAAGGTAACGTTGTAGCCAATGCCTTAAGCCGGAAAGCCGAACTTGCTGCAATCACTTCAACAAGATGGGGCATTCGCGAGGCTATAAAAGAAGGAATGCAGCATGATCCAACAGCTAAACAACTTATCGAGTTAGCCAACCAGGGAAATACGAGATGTTTTTGGGTTGAAGACGGCCTACTGCTTACCACAGGTCGGCGGGTCTACGTGCCTAAGTTTGGAGACATTAGACGGCGGATCATAAGGGAGAGTCATGACACAATGTGGGCTGGTCATCCAGGCCAACGTCGCACTAGGGCCTTGGTTGAGTCAGTCTACTATTGGCCACGCATGCGAGATGACATAGAGTGCTACGTGCAAACTTGTCTTGTCTGTCAACAGGACAAGGTTGAGCAACAAAAACCCGGAGGACTTTTGGAGCCA